>JBBPBX010057067.1:0-22558 GCA_038048925.1 Garcialebias charrua | reverse complement strand
ATTTGTATCTTGTTTCTCCTCGGGAGTTGAAAAGCTAAAGTGTTGCTAAATTTCTTAAATATAAAAATAAATTAGTTAAGTTATAACAGGCCTAATGCAAATCTTCAATCTAGGTATTAAAGCATAAAGCTAAATATGAAACAATTTCTTATCTCATTTCCTTCTAAAAATTTAGCCATTAACTAAATTTCATCCCTTGTAACAAATTAGGCTAACTAAGATGCGCTCCTTCAAGGCAAAGGCGATCATTTATTTACTTTAGAAAACTCCATCCAAGTAAGGTTTAAGGTAATGAGTCCTTGTGACTACTGCAAAAACAAAAAGTATGAAAATGTTATATTGGTTCAAGGTTGGGGCATTGTTCATCTTCATATAAGGTTTTGAGGTAATTAAACAAGTTTCATAACAGAATAATTTCAACAAGGGCAAGTGATCCAACTGACCTCCAAATCAGTCCTACACTAATGGTACGTCCACACCTAATCAGCGTTTCAACTTCCAAAAAGCTTGTCACGCACGCAAGTGGACGCACTGGACCCACAGTGGTGTCCAGACCAGAAAGCGAAACTGCGGCGGTGTGGCGGCGGGGGGTGTGGGAGGAGCTTGCCGGTATACCGAGTCCTCACTGCACTCCGCCAGGCAAGGAGCTTTTTATTTCTGTCTCTGTAGAGCAGACTTGACTGGTCGTGAAGGACTTGTCACGAACACACAGCTACAATGAGTTTCTCTTCCATAGTACACGACCTCGCGGGTCTTTTCTGTGTCCCACAAACAATACGTCACATAGTTGCGCAATACCCCCGCCCCCTCGTTTCCGCGTCACATAGGGACTCTCCCCCTCTCTTCTCCCCCCGACTCTCCCTGATCAACCAATCAGGGAGAGTTGAACGGCGTTTGAACGTTTGAACGGCGAAATCTTCAGCATGGTCAAGGCGTGCTTTGGAGGCTGACGCGGGTTCACGTGCACGGAAAAACGCTTTCCAGCAAGTTCAACACGCACGTGACGTCCGACGCCAATACGCGCATGGAGGCGCGTCCCCCATTGACTTTGAATGTAAACTGGATGCTTCTGCAGTTAGGTGTGAACGTACCATAACATGCGCGTAGGCAAGGGGGGTTCGGGGGGTTCGAACGAACCGCCCACTTTTAAAGGAGAAGTTGACAATGTTAAACTAATGTGGTTGGATAGCTCAACTGATAAAGCGTCTGCCTTCAGTCCCAAAGCTCGTGGGATCAAGTCCTGCTTGGTACAATGTTTTTTTTTTTTTTTTATTCATTCCAAATTAAAAAAGCACAAGAAAACTATTTACAAAACAGCAAGGAATAAAACAATGCATTAAATGAAAGGAATCAGACGAAGAAAATAATCTTATCTGCCCCTTCTCAAACTATTTTTTTTTTCAAACACTCGATTCAAACAACTAATTTTACATTTGTCTTTTATTGGATAAAAAAAGTAGTTAATATGCCTGTGAAGAAAGAAGAATGTGTTAACCACAGGCTGTGGTTAACACATTCTTCTTTTTTTATCCAATAAAAGAGTGTTTGAAAAAAAAATAGTTTGAGAAGGGGCAGATAAGATTATTTTCTTCGTCTGATTCCTTTCATTTAATGCATTGTTTTATTCCTTGCTGTTTTGTAAATAGTTTTCTTGTGCTTTTTTAATCTGGAATGAATAAAAAAAAAAACTGTGTACCATGCGGGACTTGATCCCACAAGCTTTGGGACTGAAGGCAGATGCTTTATCAGTTGAGCTATGCAGCCACATTAGTTTAGCATTGTCAACTTCTCCTTTAAAACGGACTGCCCCCCACAAAATTCTGGCTACGCCCATGCATAAGAATCCTGTGACATGCTCTGGCACGTCCTAAAATGAGCTTATGTGTGTTATATTAAAAAAAATGTTTTTGTCAGAGCAAACTAAAGTTTTGATCACGACACTAAGGTTATCGGATGATCATAACATATCAAATGTGGGGTTGACACCTCCACCGGACTGCTGTCGTTGGTGACTCTGGACAGTTGGAACACCAGCTTTTCTTGTTCTTGGGTCTCCCTCCCTCTTTGGAGACATTGTTCCGCTTGTGTGCTCAGTACCAGGGAGACTGGACTGGATACTGCTGCTGTTGAATCCAGGATCCCCCCATCTGGATCTCATATGGCAGTTTATTGTTGCTGACAGTTCTTTGACAGTTCTCTGCTTGAATGATTCTTCTTTGCTCACCGTTCTTTGTTTGGCTGACAGTTCTTGATTGTTTCAGTTAGTGCTATTGTTTAGCACATTGACAGTTCTTGAACAGTGCTGCTTGCTGTTTCAGTAGAGATGTGCTTAGACAAGTCTTATGCCTCTTATCAACAGGTCTGGTTCCTGTAAGGTCCCATTGTGGCTAGTTTGGGCCAGTTCCTATGGGACCGGTTTATTTCTGTATCCATGCGCGCATTAGGACCCCTTTGGTGGGCGTGAAGTTCTCCTGCAGTGGGCGGGTAGTTCTCCTGCAGTGGGTGGATCATTAATATCAACGCTTCTAACCAGCTGGTGGCGCTAGTGATACATTAAGCTCTTTACGAACCACCACTAACAATAGAAGAAGAAGAGCTGGGGAAAACAACACACAACAAAATGGATGACATCGTTGCTTTTTTCAACGTTCTGCTTTGCCTGTTGCTTTTTCAAAGAGTAGAAGAACTGAGCAGAGTTGGGAGGGAAGCGATTTTCAATCACAGAAGACACGTTATTTTCAGGCGTCGAAGAGAACTTCTGTTCAGACGTTTAACAGCAATCCGAACCATGGAAAGGCTGCGTTTATCCACACAAAACACTGAACAGTCTGGAGCAAAGTAGAGTTTTTGAACGTTTAAATGAAGTTTCCATAGCATAGCATAGTTCATTACTTATTAATAAACTACATTACATTGGACTCTGGAAAAACCTTTTAGTGTTTATGCTTAACCTTGCAGCTTATTAAATTAAGCTATCGCACATTATCTCAACAATTGAAGTGATGTTTAGCAAGAGGAAGCTAGGCTTTTTTAACTTCGATTTGATCCTCTATCCATTAAAAAACTACATGATTTGAAAAACATGGCTATAGTGTTTTAAATTTAAATCCTGCTGTGCTCCATTTTACCAGTCAAACTCACGGAGATATTTTTTGACCTTGGGTAAACATGCTGCAGAAGCTGCTGGATCCACAGGATGGACATCAGGCCACAGGTGTTTGAGATGCTATGATGGAGAAACTCCTGAATGAGGATGATTATAAACAGATTACACAAATCCTACACCTTTATAACTGTACTGCTATGTAGATTGATTTACAAAACATGGAAATAATGTATTATGGCTACAATTTCCAGTACTCATTACAGAAAAAACAAAACAATAGAAAAGCTACTCCTTATTTGTAACTGTCACTAATCATCTGAGGACCTTTGTCAATTTAATGAAAAATAGTGTGTGTGTGTGATTCAAGTTATAAAGCTGTGCTTTGCCGTGAGCTTGGGTTATGGAGATTGACACATGCCGAACAATCTCCATTTTGCAAGCTTACAGAACGCCACAGCTTTATAACTTTATTCACACACTCCATTTTTCATTAAATTGACATTGCTCCTCAGATGATTAGCGAAATGTCTTCACTTCAAATGAAAGTCTTTTTTTTTTTAATCCATTTTGGTTTGGATTTGACATGTAAAGGATAACATAGAATCTTCACCAGTGTCGTTATAGGTTAAAAAAAAACAAAGTTACTTTGCTTATCCTACACTATTGACTTACAACAAAAATGCTGTAAGCGCTTCACTTTTGAAGATAAGATGGAAGCACAACTTACAATTGTGTTTTTATTAGAAATTAAGGCATACAAAACAAGAAAAAACTTTTTTAAGGTTTAGAAATATACATCTCTCGTAACTTATCGGTTTGCCATGGAACGGGCAACCGTTTCCAGCACCCCAAGGAGCGCTTGATTGAAAGCAGCCCTCTGGTCAGCCTCCTGCCTTCGTTGTGCTGCTTCCTCTCTTCTTAAAGCCATTTCCTCCCTCAGAATGGCTTGCTCCTGCTCCCTCGCTGCGTCAGCTTGACGTTGACTCTCCGCAGCAGCGGCCTCACGTGCTTTTTGGGCTTCCTCGATGGTTAACCGGAAGTGTTCCTCTCGCTGTGCCCGGTTCTTCTCCTCCTGTTCAGTCTGAGCTGTAATAAAGCTTTCAGCTACAGTTGTCGCTTTGCGCTTTCTATGACCTAGATAGAACAAACAAGAAAATGGCTGTTAGACAATGAAGTACAGAATGATACAGTTTTTAAATACGTTATTGAAGTTTTAGTTCCTGCTAATTTTGAAAAAAGATCGTAACATCAGGAATATGATTCTCTTCATAAAGCAATCTTGCACCTTTATGGTGGTAAGCAAGTGGGTATAAACAAATGACATGTATTCTTTTTCAAGAGTTTGTGTGAATTTAGAAAAAGAACAAGGCCATCATAAAACAACAAAAAAAAACACACTGAATAATATGAATTATAAACTTGATGAATGAAAGTTAAAGTAATAAATGAATAATACATTTTAGCATTAACACAATTGAATAATTGATAATGTAGTTTTACTACATGTACGTTGTTTTACAAGAAAATAGTAAACACAACACAAAATTACTATCAACGTGATGTTAGACACGTTTGGTGCTGCTTCATACCTAGTAAGGGGTGTTGGGTGGGGCCTTTCTGCTGCGTGTTGACCGGCGGAGTGGATGTAGAATTCCTTGAAGCTGTACTTGGAGATTCAGTGGTCGGGGAAGGGTTTGAAGTGGGAAGGCTTGGAGAGTCAGAAACAGAATCTGAAGAGCCTTCTTCTTCTTCATGGACACTGTCTGCATCAAAAAAAGAGTGCAAAAACAGAAACAAAGTACAGTTAACATTGGCCAGCCGAGAAACATAGTCCCTCCAGCGCGTCCTGGGTCTTCCTCTGGGTCTCCTCCCGGTGGGACATGCCCGGAACACCTCACCAGGGAGGCGTCCAGGAGGCATCCTAACCAGATGCCCGAGCCACCTCAACTGGCTCCTCTCGATGTGGAGAAGCAGCGGCTCTACTCCGAGTCCCTCCCGGATGACTGAGCTTCTCACCCTATCTCTAAGGGAGAGTCCAGCCACCCTGCGGAGAAAACTCATTTCAGCCGCTTGTATCCGAGATCTTGTTCTTTCGGTCATAACCCAAAGCTCATGACCATAGATGAGGGTGGGAACGTAGATCGATCGGTAAATTGAGAGCTTTGCCTTTTGACTCAGCTCTCTCTTCACCACGACAGACCGGTACAGCGCCCGCTTCACTGCGGACGCTGCACCTATCCGCCTATCGATCTCACGCTCCAGTTTTCCCTCATTCGTGAACAAGATCCCGAGATACTTAAACTCCTCCACTTGGGGCAGGACCTCCTCCCCGACCCGGAGAGGGCATGCTACCCTTTTCCGGCTCAAGACCATGGCCTCGGATTTGGAGGAACTGATCCTCATCCCGGCCGCATCACACTCGGCTGCAAACCGCTCCAGTGAAAGTTGTAAATCACGAACTGATGAAGCCAGTAGGACCACATCATCTGCAAAAAACAGAGAAGCGATTCTAAGGTCACCAAAACGGATCCTCTCAACACCTTGGCTGCGCCTAGAAATTCTGTCCATAAAAGTTATGAACAGAATCGGTGACAAAGGGCAACCTTGGCGGAGTCCAACTCTCACCGGAAACGAGCCTGACTTACTGCCGGCAATGCGGACCAAGCTCTGACACCGGTCGTACAGGGACCTAACAGCCCTTATCAAAGGGCCTGGTACCCCATACTCCCGGAGTACCCCCCACAGAACCCCCCGAGGGACGCGGTCGAATGCCTTCTCCAAGTCCACAAAGCACATGTAAACTGGTTGGGCAAACTCCCACGCACCCTCCAGGACCCTGTTGAGGGTGTAGAGCTGGTCCAGTGTTCCACGACCAGGACGAAAACCACATTGCTCCTCCTGAATCCGAGGTTCGACTATCCGACGGACCCTCCTCTCCAGAACCCCTGAATAGACCTTACCAGGGAGGCTTAAGAGTGTGATCCCCCTATAGTTGGAACACACCCTACGGTCCCCCTTTTTGAATAGGGGAACCACCACCCCAGTCTGCCAATCCAAGGGAACTGCCCCCGATGTCCACGCGATATTGCAGAGTCGCGTAAGCCAACACAACCCTACAACATCCAGAGCCCTAAGGAACTCCGGGCGAATCTCATCCACCCCCGGAGCCTTGCCACCGCGGAGCTTTTTAACCACCTCGGCGACCTCAGCACCAGAGATCGGAGAACCCGACCCAAAGTCCCCAGGCTCCGCTTCCTCAGTGGAAGACGTGCCAGTAGGATTGAGGAGGTCTTCGAAGTATTCCGCCCACCGACTCACAACATCCCGAGTTGAGGTCAGCAGCACGCCACCCCCACCATAAATGGTGTTGGTCGCGTACCTCTTTCCCCCCCTGAGACGCCGGATGGTGGACCAGAATCGCCTCGAAGCCGTACGGAAGTCATTCTCCATGGCCTCTCCGAACTCCTCCCACGCCCGAGTTTTTGCCTCAGCAACCACCCGAGCCGCATGCCGCTTGGACTGCCGGTACCTATCAGCTGCTTCCGGGGTCCCACAAGCCAAAAAGGCCCAATAGGACTCCTTCTTCAGCCTGACAGCATCCCTCACTGCCGGTGTCCACCACCGGGTTCGAGGGTTGCCACCACGACAGGCACCAACAACCTTGCGGCCACAGCTCCGATAAGCTGCCTCGACAATAGAGGCGCGGAACACGGCCCACTCGGACTCCATGTCCCCCGCCTCCCTTGGAACGTGTTCAAAGCTCTCCCGGAGGTGGGAGTTAAAGCTCCGTCTTACGGGAGACTCTGCCAGACGTTCCCAGCAGACCCTCACAATACGTTTGGGTCTGCCAGGTCTGACCGGCATCCTCCCCCACCATCGGAGCCAACTCACCACCAGGTAGTGGTCAGTTGACAGCTCCGCCCCTCTCTTCACCCGAGTGTCCAAGACATGCGGCCGCCCAACAAATCAGAAAAAAGCAAACCATCTATTGTAGTTAGATTTATTAGCAGGAAAACAAAAAATAATCTGATGGTGCAGGCAAGAAAATTGAAGAGGACAAACGTCTTCATTAATGAACACCTAACAAAGAAAAACAGCAGCATTGCACGTGAAGCAAGGTCACTGAAAAAAACAAAAAAAATAATAATAGCAACATGGACACGTAATGGGAACATTTGGATCAAAGTTGGGGAAAATTCACAACCTAAAATAATAAAGGATCTGAAAGATTTAGAAGCACTTAGAGGAGTATAGGAAGGGATACATTTACAAGTAAAATGACTAAGCCTAACTGTAATAAAATAAGTGGACAAGAAAAGAGAATGAAAAAACTATGAATATATATGAATGACTCAGATTACAAAATATATGATTTAGATGACCAAATTGATTTCAATTTCTTTTCAAGGAACAATGACTGTGAGTATTATAATGAAGAACAATTTAATAATATAAAAACAACAACAAATGACCTTTCTATTATTCACATAAATAGTAGAAATATAAATGCAAATTTATGTAAAATAATTGATTATTTAAAACAATTACATAGGAACTTTAATATAATAGCCCTCACGGAAACATGGCTTAAAGAAGGAAATATGAATGACGTGTATATTGATGACTACGAATTTTACCATATGAACAGAATCAAAGGAACCATACCATACCATACCATTTTATTTATAAAGCACTTTAAACAGGAACAAGTCCACACCAAAGTGCTGGACAAACAAACACGCAACAGGCAACACATACAATGAAGTACAACACGAAAAACATAAAAACATTGCAGATCATAAATCAAACGATCCAGTACAAATCAGCTGGCATTGAAAGCAATGGAGTAGTAGTGAGTTTTTAACCGGGATTTGAAAACCGAGAGGGAGGGGGCCTGTTTGATGAGCAGCGGTAACTCGTTCCAGAGTCTTGGGCCTGCTACAGAGAACGCCCTGTCACCCCTGCGCTTAAGGCGAGTTTCTGGAACTATCAAGAGCACCTGATCCTCTGACCTCAAAGCACGTGGAGGGACATATGGGTGTATCAGATCTGAGAGATAGGCGGGGGCGAGACTGTTCAGCGATTTGTAGACATACATGAGAATTTTGAATTGGATTCGAAGATGAACCGGTAGCCAGTGAAGGGAGGCCAAGACTGGTGTAATGTGCTCTCTTTTGCGTGTGCTGGTTAAAAATCGGGCAGCTGCGTTCTGAACCAGTTGCAATCGTGCAATGGTGGCTTGACTGACGCCAAACAGAAGTGAATTGCAGTAATCAAGCCTAGATGTAATGAATGCGTGAATCACTGTCTCCAGGTGCTTTTTGGATAATATGGGCTTCAGCTTAGACAGACGCCTCAGCTGGAAAAAACAGGATTTGACAATCATGTTTACATGACTGTTGAGTTTCATGGAAGGATCCATTATCACTCCCAGATTTTTGACTTTTTGTTTTTCGGACAGGGGTAGAGCAGACAGGTCAATGCAGTGGTTTGAGGTTGTGTCATTGGGAAGGAACAATATGGCTTCAGACTTCTTATCATTGAAGCTTAAGAAATTTAAAGCCATCCAGTCCCTGATGTCAGCCAGGCAGTCGAGCAGAGGTTGAATAGAGCCTGTACCATTTTGTCTTAGGGGGAAGTAGATTTGACAGTCATCAGCGTAGAAGTGGAAAGGTATATTGTGTTTCCGGAAGATAGCACCGAGTGGCAGCAGGTATAAGGAGAACAAGAGAGGACCCAGGATGGACCCCTGCGGAACCCCCCATTTAAGAGCCGCCACTGCAGAAGTAAAATCATTGATGGACACACAAAAAGACCTGTCAGAGAGGTAGGATCTGAACCAGTTTAGGGCTGATCCTGAGATGCCCACCCACTGCTCCAACCTAGCAATGAGGATCTCATGGTCGATGGTGTCGAAAGCGGATGTGAGGTCCAATAGGACAAGCAGCACAGAGTCACCAGTATCTGTGGATAGAAAGATGTCGTTAAAAACCTTCAGTAGGGCAGTCTCAGTGCTGTGGAGGGATTTGAAGCCAGACTGGAATAGCTCGGGGATAGCGTGATCCTCCAGGAAGCACTTTAGTTGGGACTCAACTATTTTCTCTAGAAGTTTAGAAACAAATGGGAGTCTGGAGACAGGCCTGAAATTGGATAATACTGACGGGTCGAGGTTTGGTTTTTTCAGGAGGGGTTGAACAGCAGCATGTTTTAATGATTTTGGCACCACACCCGAGGATAGACTGCTATTAACAATAGAGAGAATGGAGGGACCTAGAGTGTGAAAAACCTCCTTTAGAAGCCGAGGGGGGACCACATCGAAGGGGGAGCCAGATGGTTTCAGGCTGCACATGACCTGCTCTAGAGAGGACAGAGAGACTGGTTCAAAATGGTCAAACACAGCAACAGATTGAGGTGGGATGGATGGATCGTGAGATGGAGGAGAAATGAGAGCCCTGGTGGTTGCGATTTTATCTAAAAAGAAATGTTGGAAGTTCTCGCACAGCTCAGTCGAGGCTTCCATGGGTGATTGTTCAGTGAGGTGGAGAACAGAGTTTAGGGTGGAGAACAGAACTCGAGGGTTACGAGAGTTTGCAGCAATGATATCAGAGAAGTATTGTGATTTAGCAGTTTTCACTGCTTTCTGATATCGGCGCCAGCTCTCTTTTACCATCTCAAAAGAGACCTGCAGACTGTCTTTTTTCCACTTCCTCTCCACCTTTCGGCATTGCTGCCTCGCAGCTCTGGTAGTGTCATTCAGCCACGGTTCGGCCCTGAGTTTTGGTCTTCTCGTTTTGATAGGCGCTACTTGATCCAAAGCCTTTAAACAAACAGAGTCAAACTGGTTTGTCAGCTCCTCAGTGCTGGAGAGGAACCCCGGGGGCTGAATTAACATGTCATTGTTGTAAACCTCAGTGAAACGTGCGGCAGTTAAATGGTTAACATTCCTGCCTTTACGTGCAGGAATGCATGTTTTAGAGGTAACATGGGGGATGGTGAACTGAAAATTCACTGGCCTATGATCTGAGAATACATTGTCTCCTATTTCAAGGTTTGAAACAGTCACATCACATGTTAAAACAAGGTCCAACAAATGTCCACGCTGCTGCGTGGGAGAGTTCACGTGTTGAGTTAAATTAAATGAGTCCAATAAATCTAGAAAGTCCTTAACCATGGGCTTCTCAGGACAACACACGTGCAAGTTGAAGTCGCCTGAAATGACGACCCGAGAATATTTAGCTGTAATTTCAGCCAAGAAATCAGAAAACTCGCTGATGAAGTTCTTAGAACAAGGCGGCCGGTAGACAAGAGCACACAAAGTTACAGGTGAATGTCCGAGTTCAAACACAGTCAGCTCAAAGCTAGAGCAGGAGACTGGAATGGACAGTTGTTTACAGTCAAAAGTTGATTTGAAGATAGTTAATAACCCACCGCCACGACCTGATGGTCGCGGGTCGTTAAAAAACAAACAGTTTGGTGGTATTATTTCCGTCAGCGCGCTGGACTCACCCGACGACATCCACGACTCTGTGATGCAGAAAAAGTCCAAGTCGTGCTCTTCAAAGTAATCCCTGAGGATGAACGTTTTGTTGCAAACAGATCGGGCGTTGACAACACAGAATTTGATGATATCCGAGCTAGCCGCTGATGGCTGCTAGCAGCTGATGTGCTAACAGCTGGTGGGGGAGCGCCCCGCGGCTCGCTGCCCACAGAGAGCTGCTCCGGCCGGAGATCCCCGTTGTTTTCCTGGTCCGTGCACGCGGGAGACTGGCGATGAGAATCGAGACCATCAGCTGAAGACAGCGAGGCAGAACGCCGGGCTCTGAGCTTCACCAGCCGGCCAGCTCGACAGCCGCGTTTCTTCCTCCGAGTCGATCGATTTCTCCGTGCAGGCTGGTGCGAAGAGCAGCGGAGGTAAACGGGCAGCTCGTCTCCGAGCAACGGGGGCAGAGGGGGCCTCCCCGATCCCGAGGTACGCTCATACTGGCCCGAATCAGCGACATCCGCGGCAGCAAACCGTAAATCCAGAAGCTGCTTCCGATCATAAACCAGCAGTGTAGTTATGTCTCCAATGAAGAACGAACAAAACACAAAAATTCCAAACACCCACAGGAGAGGTGGACACGCAGCCATGCTTACGGGCGCCATCTTGCAAAGGAAGAGGAGGTGGAGTAGCTATATATGTTAATAAAGAAATCAACTGTAAAAAAATTAATGAAATGTCAGTAGTAGTAGATAATATTATTGAAATAATAACAATTGAAATACAAAATAGCAATTCAAAAAATATATTAATAAGTTGTGTATATCGACCACCAGACTCAGATATAGAGCTATTCACTGATCACATCATGAAGTTACTGGAAAAGGCATCAAATAAGACAGTATTTTTGTGTGGAGACTATAATATTGATCTGGGTATCAAAACAGAAGCAAATAACATTGGTACATTTATAGATTCAATGTACAGCAAAAATCTTCATCCATTGATAACAAAACCTACAAGAATAACATCTCATAGCGCCACAACAATTGACAACATTTTTACAAACATAATAAATAAAGACATAATAAGTGGCATTCTGACTACAGATGTAAGTGACCATTTACCTGTCTTCACAATTTATAAAAACGACCAACGTAGTACAAAAATAGACACAAACAGGAAAAAGATGATAAATACGTCAAAAAAATCTTTGAATAAATTAAAAAATGATTTGTTAAAGCAAAATTGGAAAGATGTGTATGTTAGTGACGTGAATAGAGCATATGATGTATTTATGAATATATTAGTAGGTCTGTATGAAAAAAATTGTGTACGACAAAAAATTATAAAACGAGGCGTTGTTGATAAACCTTGGATGACAAAAGGGTTAAGAAATGCATGTAAAAAAAGAACAACTTGTACTCATGCTTCTTGAAATTAAGAACAAAAGAAACTGAAGAGAGATATAAGAAATACAAAAACAAGTTGGTATGGATAATAAGAAAACACAAGAAGGAATATTATAGTGAGTTATTAGATAAAAGTAATGGAAATATGAAAGACACGTGGAGAATAATAAATGGTGTCTTGAAAAATCAGAAAACAAGAACATGTACTCCTAAGTATTTTGTAAAGGACGGAAATGAAATGTATGATCAGAGTGAAATTGTGGATGGATTTAATGAATATTTTGTGAATATTGGCCCAAGTCTTGTAGCAAAAATACCAAAAACTGATGCGATTGTAAACCACACAGTTACAAATTGCACCAATAGTATGCTTCTTGTTGAGACTGACAAAGAAGAAATACTGAATATGGTAAAAAAAATTGCTGATAAGAGATCAAAAGACTGGGTTGACATGGACATTATGCTTGTAAAAAATATAATTGGTTATGTGATTGAACCATACATCTGTAATTTATCACTTTCAACTGGTATATTCCCCGACAATATGAAAACAGCTAAGGTGATTCCGATTTTTAAAAATGGTGAGAAACATGTATTCGAAAATTATAGACCAATATCATTGTTACCGCAATTTTCAAAAATCCTGGAGAGATTATTTGTTACCAGACTAGACCAATTTATAGAGAAACAAAGTGTCTTAACTTTGTGTCTGTGACTTTCCTTCCCTCCATTGATTACGGTGACATTCTCTACATGAATGCTCCTACAAGCATACAAGCACCTGCGGATGTTGGATGTTGTCTATCATGGTGCACTAAGATTCATAACTGGCTGTGATTATCGTACCCACCACTGCACCCTGTATTCACTGGTTAACTGGACATCATTAACCTCACGCAGACTCTTCCACTGGTACATTTTCATCTTTAAATCACTTCTTGGTCTGCTGCCCTCATACATCTCCTCCTACATGTCTTTGCGTGAGTGCAGCTACAGTGTGCGCTCTCAGGACATGATTACCTGCAGTGTTCCGTCAGTGAGGACTGAACTTGGAAAAAGGGCCTTCTCCTACTCCGCTCCTGCTTCATGGAATATCTTACAAAAAGATCTGAAGCTCTCGACCTTGACTTCTCTAAATGGTTTTCAGAATCTGTTGGAATCCTGGCAAAAACCAATGCAGATTTGTTCCTGTCTTTGATTTTATACGTCTACCTTATAATGTTTTGCTAGTTTTTTGATACTTTGTTAAAAAAAAAACTTTCTTTTGTTTTTTTTCTCTCTTTTGTTTTCTATTGTTTATTGTTTGTTTGTTTATTGTTTATTGTTTAAGGAAATTCTACCACTGCTGTTCATTGTTCTTTAGTTTTAGCAGGTCGCTTTCGTAAATGAGCCCATGAGGTTCAAAAGATTTACCTTACTAAATAAAGGTTGAATGAAAAAAAGTAGCAGTCAGTATGGGTTCAGAGCTAACAGTTCCACATCAATGGCTATTATGGAATTCATAGAACACATAACAACTGCAATTGATCGACACCAACATTGTGTCAGTGTTTATGTAGATTTAAAGAAGGCATTT
Source organism: Garcialebias charrua (assembly GCA_038048925.1). NCBI lineage: Eukaryota > Metazoa > Chordata > Actinopteri > Cyprinodontiformes > Rivulidae > Garcialebias > Garcialebias charrua. Next base: position 8,984 of record JBBPBX010057067.1, on the reverse strand, counting down.
GACACCATTGATCACAGTATTCTTCTAGAAAAGCTAAGTAGATACGGTCTGAGAGGTCATGCACTTCAGTGGGTATCTAGCTACTTGAATAATAGGAAACAGTTTGTAGAAATGAATGGTGTAAGATCTAAATTTGGTAATATTACATGTGGAGTCCCTCAAGGTTCCGTACTAGGACCTAAGTTGTTTACTTTATATGTGAATGACTTGGTTAATGTATCAGAACTTTTTGGATGTATTTTATTTGCTGATGATACAACATTTTTTTATTCAGGAAAAGATATAAAAACAATGTTGAACATAGTACAGACAGAATTTGAAAGAATACAACATTGGTTTCAACAAAACAAACTGTCATTGAATTTAGAGAAAACAAATTACATGATATTCAGTAATATGGAGACTGATGGTGATCTTTCACTTAAAGTAAATGGTATTGAGATCAGTAAAGTCAGTGAGGTGAAATTTTTGGGTGTCATCATTGATGACAAGCTGTCATGGAGAACTCACATTAATTACTTACGAACAAAAATCTCAAAATCTATTGGAATACTATATAAAGTGAAGGAGTTATTTAATGACAAAGCCCTGTTTTTGTTATATAATACATTAATTCTTCCTCATTTGATTTACTGTATTGAAGTTTGGGGTAAAGCTTGTAAGACAATCACAAATCCGGTCTTTATTTTACAAAAAAGAGCTATAAGAATTATCACTAGAAAAGATTACACCCATCCATCACATATATTGTTTTGTAAATTGAAAATTTTGAAATTCTATGAATTGGTTGATTATCACATTTTAATATTTATGTATAAGGCCCACAAAAACATATTACCTTCTAACATTCAAATTAACTTTGTTAAAAGAGAGAGTTATTATTTTTTAAAGGGAATAGAACTGTTTATGAAGCCACGGTTTCGAACCTGTTTGAAAGAGAGATGTACTTCAATCCAGGGTATAAGTTTATGGAATGGTTTAGAGGATGACTTTAAAAAATCAGATCTCTGTGTATATTTAAGAGAAGGGTTAAAACTAGTTTTTTGAAAATATATGATCGTGTATAATTTAATTTAAAGAAACTGCTGTTTGAGCTGACGTATTTTTTTTAGTATTGCTTTTATTTTATATTATATTTTGTTTTAAATATTTTGAGGAAAAAAAGGAGCAGACATTATAAGATTTATTCTTCTTCTGCTTCTTTTCATTTTGATTTGTGTATTAATTGTTTTTTATTGTAAACATTTTTTTGTATTTTAAAATGAATGAATGAATGAATGAAAAAAAAAGAAAAAAGAAATAAATGGAAGTCTAACAATCCTCGTTAAGCTCTCTTCCCAGTGGATGACCCAGCTACAGCATTAAAATAGAATAGGAAATGTTATTTACAAGGTCTTAAGAATGACAGATTCACATTATATTCACATTATATATTCCATTCAACATTTATTTAGACATATAAGTCACATTCAACACTTGCTCTTCTCAAGGGTGGACGTCTCCTCTCGGTCTCCGCTTTGCTTTTGCTTTTGCTTTGTCTTGTCTGTGAAACTGTCTCAGAGCCTCTCTTCTACAAAATCTTCCGAATCATAACTATGGACTTCAATTTGGTCAGTTGGTCCCTCAACACAACTGATAACATATCTTTAAAAAGAAGACAGGCTGTAAGTGAGCCGATTTGCCCTGTTTGCATGCACACAGCTGGATATCTCATCGACTTGGAAGACTTGATGATGTTTCTGTCTCTGCTGTCATCTGTGGATCTTAAAGAAACATATTTAATTGGATTCATGATAACTGGTTCCTGCTTTTTGGATTCAGCTGATTCCTGGTCTATCAACACACAAGGAAGACGTTGGCGGCTAATCTGGACCTGGTCAGGCTGCCTGCTTTACATGATGGCTTGGTTCATGTCTCGAGAAACCAGACTTTTGGCTGAATGGATTAGATCTCGGGGATTATTTCAGGCACGTTCCATTTGTATGGTAATTTTAATTTGGACATTTTCTGAAGCGAGTGGACCAACACAGACTGAAGGTAGATGTCATTAAAGTTCTGCCTGTTACCAAAACAATCGTGTTTATCTGAAATTTGGCTCCCTGACTGGCCTTGACAGGCCATCTTATCTCAACACACCTGCATAAGTTTTGTAAACTTGACACTCTCACCCCTTCCAACCCTTCTGCTGAGGAATTCCATGGTCTTTTCAGAGGAGCCCAGCTGAATAAACATTCTGTCATCATTTCAGGACTTTGGATTCGCCTCTGGCCATCCTCGGCAGTCCCCCCCCCCCACGAGTGTGCATAGATCTCCATGAACTGAGTGATTTTATCTGAACTCTGCAGTATGGGCTGGCATGCAACCGCCTTTGAGTCCCCCTCCTCTGCGTAACGTCGGCATCATTATGTGCTTGTGTACAAGATTTTTTTTTTCATTACCACATTTTGACCTCTGAAGGTCAAAAATGTGTTAGGATTTTTTTGTCTCCAAACCCTATGTGTCATTTTTCACAACTTTTATTGTCTGTCCATCATGTCTCACTTGTAAACGAGACTTCGAGGCTCAGTGTGACTTATCCGTTTAAATAAAGGTTGAATGAATGAACATTGAGCCTAGAAGACTCATTTACAAGTGATATCTGCTTAGATAGACAAAAAGTAATGAAACTGGACACATTAGGAAATGAAAATATAACATAGATACATAAATAATACAATATATAAAATATATAGAAAATATAATAAACTGTGATGTGTTTACGTCTGAGCATTATGACAACTTCAGTAGCAAAAGGGTTAATCATTATGGCTGCAGCCTATTTGTGTACTGGTGGAACCTAAGGCAGCATAGTAGCAACGTATGCATGAAGTGGGGTCCATATGCAGTCATGTCATGCTGTCTCTATATCTAGGCTATACAGTTCCATCATGCCTTCGGAGTTATGCTTGTTCGGAGTGAATTGTAGCATGCACCTGCATTTAAATGTTGTCTGACAGAGTTGTGTCAAGACATGGCTGTAGGCATGGTTATATTGTAGGATTCTACAAGAAACATGCTTTTGACGTATAATAATAATGATGAATTCAATTTATAGCGCACTTTTCATTAATGAAAATCTCAAAGTGCTACAAAGTGCAACAGAATTAAATGTCAATAAAACAAGTAATAAAACAAGTAAAATCAATAACAGTATCAACTAAGATCAAAGATAGAATCATGAGGAGGCAGAGTATGCTTGGTTAAAAAGAAAGGTCTTCAAGCCGCTCTTAAAGTCAACCAGTGACTGTGGAGCTCTTAGGCAGTCAGGAAGAGAGTTCCACAGGCGGGGGGCAGCCACACTGAAAGCCCGGTCTCCCATGGTCCTTAATTTGGTTCTCGGAATGTGAAGTAGATGACTGTTCTGTGACCGTAGAGACCGGGTGGATGAGTATGGTGCAAGAATGTCCTTTAGATAATCTGGTGAAGTTCCGTGTAAGCGTGTAATGAGAGCAGTTTTGCACTGAATTCTGTAGGTGACAGGAAGCCAATGAAGGTTATGGAGAATGGTAGCCTGGTTGATACCAGACCCATGTCCTTCACTTCGCTTTGGACTAGGGTCTGGCATCTCTGCCATAGACAACGATTTCTCCTGGAGATTTTTGAATGGACCAATCAGAGAACAGGAGGCAGAGTTTTGTTAGTTTAGCCTGACGAGGTCCAGGCTATCAGATAAATTGCTCAGAAACCACTCGGTGGATATTTTTTCTGCCACCAGTGTGTAATTATATGTCTTTAATTTACTGACTGTTGGCCTAGATGAAACATTTGAGATAAAATTCGATTTTTTATCATTTATTTTCGTAGCGCACCCGAGGCTGTTTGGAAAATATCAAACCGAAACTATTTAATATCCAGCAGATTTGACCATTTCGTGAATTGATTTAGGAACTGTTAAGCTCAGGAACACTTCTGATATAACGTCAGCTATGAACTATATTTTTTCTCAGCAGAGAAATAATAGTTTTTTACCTTGTTTTGATGAAAATTCGTTCGTGGCGGCAGCCATTTTGAATGACGACGTCAGTCGACATCGTTCAAAACTCCGCCTTCTGCTCTCTGATTGCTCAGGAACACTTCTGATATAACGTCAGCTATGAAATCTATTTTTTCTCAGCAGAGAAATAATAGTTTTTTACCTTGTTTTATTGAAAATTCCTTCGTGGCGGCAGCCATTTTGAATGACGACGTCAGTCGACGTCGTTCAAAACTCCGCCTTCTGTTCTCTGATTGGTCCGGTCAAAACCTACCGGAGACATCCTTGTGGATGGGAGAAATGCCAGACCCAGCAGTGAAGGGAAATGAGAATTGAGCGGAGCTGCGTAGGAATGGCGAGGGCCAGGCTAGGAGAATGGGTGTAATATGTTCAAATTTACGAACTCTCAACAAAATCCTTGCTGCACTGTTTTGAATATATTGAAGCTTTTGAAGGTATTTACTAGGGATTCCAATAAAGAGGGAGTTGCAGTAGTCGAGCCTGGAGGAGACAAAGGCATGGACGAGTTTCTCAGCATCAGGAAAAGTCAGAGATGGGCGAAGTCTGGAGATGTTTCGAAGATGGAAGAAACAGGTTTTAAACAGATGCTTAAAGCTCCCCTGACATCATCTTTGAACTTTCCACAAAATGGCACAACATATATATATATTTTAAGATTGAACTATGATCGTTTTTGCTAAAACAATGTTAAATGAATGAAAATTCCTCTCAAAAATAGTTTAAAATTAGCGCCGTTTTTTTACACGGTAAATCCGGGTTTTTCCAGTCACGTGATCGTGACGTCAGCTCCAGACTCTGCTCCAACGCGCTCATTGAATACAATGGAGAAAGATACAAACGCATCCGTCCAATTTAGCAATTTAAAACTTTAGATTTTAGCGATTTGTCTTCAGTGAAGCCAAAGTTATTTCGAGTGATCAACAAGAAACAGCAGGTTATAAAAAAAATTTCTGCTGCTGCTGTTTTTTGTAGACTTTTCACTTCAGGAAGTGAGCAGCTGTGTGGAGTTACAGGAGCTGCAAGTTGACGAGGCAGAAGGAATTCTACAACATCTAAATCGTTTACACAGCACTGAAATGGTAATATATTAATTAATGTTTCTAATAATTATTCAACATTAATTTATAGTTTAAAAAATTAGTCCCTTTTAAAATATTTAGATGTTTATTCTAACATACGTTCTGAAAAACATCATTCATATTTCCAGTTGTAATTTGCATTTTTACATGCACTAAATGTTCACTAAATATAAAAAAAAATGTTTATATGTCAATCATTAAATTTAAAAATAAATTTATATCAAATACCGTCAAAAAACATAAATTTCCATAGCTGGATCATCGTCTATTTGTTTTCAGCTGTTTTAATAAAAATATCAGTTTGTGTTTTCAGGTTTCCAGGTCTCCAGTCCATCACAGGGACACCTGGACAGGTCTCCAGTCCATCACAGAGACACCTGGACAGGTCTCCAGTCCATCACAGAGACACCTGGACAGGTCTCCAGTCCATCACAGAGACACCTGGACAGGTCTCCAGTCCATCACAGAGACACCTGGACAGGTCTCCAGTCCATCACAGAGACACCTGGACAGGTCTCCAGTCCATCACAGAGACACCTGGACAGGTCTCCAGTCCATCACAGAGACACCTGGACAGGTCTCCAGTCCATCACAGAGACACCTGGACAGGTCTCCAGTCCATCACAGAGACACCTGGACAGGTCTCCAGTCCATCACAGAGACACCTGGACAGGTCTCCAGTCCATCACAGAGACACCTGGACAGGTCTCCAGTCCATCACAGAGACACCTGGACAGGTCTCCAGTCCATCACAGAGACACCTGGACAGGTCTCCAGTCCATCACAGAGACACCTGGACAGGTCTCCAGTCCATCACAGAGACACCTGGACAGGTCTCCAGTCCATCACAGAGACACCTGGACAGGTCTCCAGTCCATCACAGAGACACCTGGACAGGTCTCCAGTCCATCACAGAGACACCTGGACAGGTCTCCAGTCCATCACAGAGACACCTGGACAGGTCTCCAGTCCATCACAGAGACACCTGGACAGGTCTCCAGTCCATCACAGAGACACCTGGACAGGTCTCCAGTCCATCACAGAGACACCTGGACAGGTCTCCAGTCCATCACAGAGACACCTGGACAGGTCTCCAGTCCATCACAGAGACACCTGGACAGGTCTCCAGTCCATCACAGAGACACCTGGACAGGTCTCCAGTCCATCACAGAGACACCTGGACAGGTCTCCAGTCCATCACAGAGACACCTGGACAGGTCTCCAGTCCATCACAGAGACACCTGGACAGGTCTCCAGTCCATCACAGAGACACCTGGACAGGTCTCCAGTCCATCACAGAGACACCTGGACAGGTCTCCAGTCCATCACAGAGACACCTGGACAGGTCTCCAGTCCATCACAGAGACACCTGGACAGGTCTCCAGTCCATCACAGAGACACCTGGACAGGTCTCCAGTCCATCACAGAGACACCTGGACAGGTCTCCAGTCCATCACAGAGACACCTGGACAGGTCTCCAGTCCATCACAGAGACACCTGGACAGGTCTCCAGTCCATCACAGAGACACCTGGACAGGTCTCCAGTCCATCACAGAGACACCTGGACAGGTCTCCAGTCCATCACAGAGACACCTGGACAGGTCTCCAGTCCATCACAGAGACACCTGGACAGGTCTCCAGTCCATCACAGAGACACCTGGACAGGTCTCCAGTCCATCACAGAGACACCTGGACAGGTCTCCAGTCCATCACAGAGACACCTGGACAGGTCTCCAGTCCATCACAGAGACACCTGGACAGGTCTCCAGTCCATCACAGAGACACCTGGACAGGTCTCCAGTCCATCACAGAGACACCTGGACAGGTCTCCAGTCCATCACAGAGACACCTGGACAGGTCTCCAGTCCATCACAGAGACACCTGGACAGGTCTCCAGTCCATCACAGAGACACCTGGACAGGTCTCCAGTCCATCACAGAGACACCTGGACAGGTCTCCAGTCCATCACAGAGACACCTGGACAGGTCTCCAGTCCATCACAGAGACACCTGGACAGGTCTCCAGTCCATCACAGAGACACCTGGACAGGTCTCCAGTCCATCACAGAGACACCTGGACAGGTCTCCAGTCCATCACAGAGACACCTGGACAGGTCTCCAGTCCATCACAGAGACACCTGGACAGGTCTCCAGTCCATCACAGAGACACCTGGACAGGTCTCCAGTCCATCACAGAGACACCTGGACAGGTCTCCAGTCCATCACAGAGACACCTGGACAGGTCTCCAGTCCATCACAGAGACACCTGGACAGGTCTCCAGTCCATCACAGAGACACCTGGACAGGTCTCCAGTCCATCACAGAGACACCTGGACAGGTCTCCAGTCCATCACAGAGACACCTGGACAGGTCTCCAGTCCATCACAGAGACACCTGGACAGGTCTCCAGTCCATCACAGAGACACCTGGACAGGTCTCCAGTCCATCACAGAGACACCTGGACAGGTCTCCAGTCCATCACAGAGACACCTGGACAGGTCTCCAGTCCATCACAGAGACACCTGGACAGGTCTCCAGTCCATCACAGAGACACCTGGACAGGTCTCCAGTCCATCACAGAGACACCTGGACAGGTCTCCAGTCCATCACAGAGACACCTGGACAGGTCTCCAGTCCATCACAGAGACACCTGGACAGGTCTCCAGTCCATCACAGAGACACCTGGACAGGTCTCCAGTCCATCACAGAGACACCTGGACAGGTCTCCAGTCCATCACAGAGACACCTGGACAGGTCTCCAGTCCATCACAGAGACACCTGGACAGGTCTCCAGTCCATCACAGAGACACCTGGACAGGTCTCCAGTCCATCACAGAGACACCTGGACAGGTCTCCAGTCCATCACAGAGACACCTGGACAGGTCTCCAGTCCATCACAGAGACACCTGGACAGGTCTCCAGTCCATCACAGAGACACCTGGACAGGTCTCCAGTCCATCACAGAGACACCTGGACAGGTCTCCAGTCCATCACAGAGACACCTGGACAGGTCTCCAGTCCATCACAGAGACACCTGGACAGGTCTCCAGTCCATCACAGAGACACCTGGACAGGTCTCCAGTCCATCACAGAGACACCTGGACAGGTCTCCAGTCCATCACAGAGACACCTGGACAGGTCTCCAGTCCATCACAGAGACACCTGGACAGGTCTCCAGTCCATCACAGAGACACCTGGACAGGTCTCCAGTCCATCACAGAGACACCTGGACAGGTCTCCAGTCCATCACAGAGACACCTGGACAGTCTCTTTCCTTCGTTTAGAATGTTGTTTTTCACTGAACTGAGTCGCCGAACCACCTGTGTGGTTGAAGCTGCACCACCAGCCCGAAGCGGCGGTAGAATTAACAAGCTCCATGAAAACAATACAGATCAATTTAATATAGACGCCAAGGAGTGGAGGGCATAATATCGGAAGCATAACAGCACTGGCCCACACCACACAATCGTAAACCAATTTAGGACCATTTCAGGCAATTTCCTGGGGGCTTCCACTTGTGAGAAGACTTCAATAAATCACGCAGACAACAAAGGAAATATCTGTTTCTGTGAAAATAGAGGACACCACGGGGTTAGGTCCATGGGACTACAGAGGGTTGCATTTAAAGACTTGTTTAAATAACAGCATTAAACATTTAAAAATCTTCTGGGGAGGAAATGTTGCTAACTCATTATGACAAATTGATTTTCAACAGAACGATGTGTCTCATATAAAAAAAGGTAGCAGGAGTAAGAATTACACCTTTTACAGTTTTCATGGCTGAACCTGGATCAGATGACTAATGGCTATATAAGCTGCCCTTCATCCTTTATATGTACAATAACCTCAGGGCCAGATTTGTTTGTCACCAAA
>JBBPBX010057066.1:0-22559 GCA_038048925.1 Garcialebias charrua | reverse complement strand
GGGCACAACGCTTGCCTTCACCAATTAAAACAAGGTCAGAACTAGTAATCCTAGCTCAGCCTAACCGTCATGATGCTGGTAAAAAAAATGATATGGGAAAGGGTGCACAATGCTAGCCTCACCAATAGAAAACAAGGGATTGATAGGAAGGTGCGTGAACGCTCGCCCTCATGAGTAGAAAAGAGACCAGAACACAGCTGGCTATGTAATAGAACTTCAGAGCACAATCCAAACTGACCATGTTGTTAGAAGCCTCCACAGTGGACAGTGCTGCTAACAAAGCAAAATAGAAGTAGAAGGCTATTTACGTGTTGAATCTTACACACACGTTAGTCGTCTGCACAGGTGGACGGTGCCGCTATACAAGGCCAAATGGAAGTAAAGGCTACTCACATGTTGAATCCCACACACACGGTAGTCTTCTGCACAAGTGAACGGCACATCTAACCAAGGCAAAATGGAAGTAAAGACTACTCACGTGTTGACTCTCACGCACGGTAGCCATACCACAAGCGGATGGCACCACTAACTAAGGCAAAAGGAAGCAAAGGCAAAAAGTAAAGTCTACTCACGTGTTGAATCTCACACGGTAGTCGCCTCACAAGGCGGACGGCGCCGCAACCAAGGCAAACAGAAGTAAGACTACCCACGTGTTGAATCTCACGCACATGATAGTTGCCTCACAAGTGGGCGAAGCCACTAACCAAGGCAAACAAAAGTAAGACTACTCATGTGTTCAATCCCACACACGCTGTAGCTATCTCCACAAAGCGGACGGCGCAGCTAACCAAAACAAAAGTAAAGACTACTCACGTGTTGAATCTCACGCATGGTAGTCGCCGCACAAAGCGGGCAAAGCCGCTAACCAAGGCAAACAGAAGTAAGACTACTCACGTTGACTCTCACACACATGGTAGTCGCCTCACAAGGCGGATGCCGCCGGAACAAAGGCAAGCAGAAGTAAGACTACCCACGTGTTGAATCTCACACATGGTAGTCACATCACAAAGCGGGTGAAGCCGCTAACCAGGACAAACAGAAATAAGACTACTCGCGTGTTCAATCCCACATGCGGTAGCTATCTCCACAAGCGGATAGTACCACTAGTCAAGGTAAAATAAGAGGAAGACTACTCACCAGTGTTGAATCACAAACACAGTACTGTAGTCAAACTGTAAGTTGGAAGAGAAGCGAAAAGCCATCATCAAAGTCAAAGTCAACTTTATTGTCAGAACTGCAATATGTACAGGACATACACAGGACCGAAATTGCGTTTCTCTCAGTCCCTCGGTGCAACAGTAACCATCTAAACACTAAACACTAAAACATTTAATAAACATAAGCATAAAATAGTAAAAAAAGTGTGATACTGTCCTGAGTTTTTTCATAATAGTATAAAAGTATGAAAATTTACACCAACACTGAAACACTAAACACTAAAACACCCAATGAACATAAGCATAAAATGAAATAATAAAAGTGTAATACTGTCCTGAGTTTTTGCATAGTAGTATGAAAAGTATAAAAACGTAAATCTATAAAATAAACTGAAGTTTCTAGCGTTGACATTTGCAAAGAGTGGCACAGCAGCATACAAGTTGATGTACTCTACTCTAATATCTACACCACTGCTGATACATATACAATGTGCTCTGAACGGTCTTATTTAGGGATGCCCAATGTGCCTTACTGCATATGCCACTTTTTGCCTCTATAACAACATCAACTACTACCTCATACATATACTGTGTACATTAACTCATACGCTGCTTTGCCACTTTGCAAATGTCAATGCTAGAAACCTTTAGTTTATTTTAGTTATACTTTTTATACTCTTTTTTTATACTAGTATGCAAAAACTCAGGACAGTATTATGTTCATTAAATGTTTAATGTTTTAGTTTTAGAGTTGGTGTAAATTTTCATACTCTTATTCCACTATGCAAAAAACTCAGGACAGTGTTAGTTTTACTATTTTATGCTTATGTCAATTATTATATGTTTTAGTGTTTCAATGTTTAGATGTTTACTGTTGCACCGAGGGACTGAGAGAAACGCAATTTCGGTCCTGTGTATGTCCTGTACAGTACATATTGCAGATCTGACAATAAAGTTGACTTTGACTTTGACTTTGTACACAGTATATGTATGAGGTAGTTGATGATGGTATAGAGGCAAAGTGGCATATGAAGTAAGGCACATAAGGCACATTTGGCATCCTTAGATAAGGCTAGTCAGAGAATGCTGTATATGTATCTGCAGTAGTGTAGATAAAAGTAGTAATAAATGTAAACAGTATTAATAAATGTAAACAGTAGTATGACTATAGGCAGTAATGTAATACAAACATTAGTGCAAATATGAGAAGTAGTGCAAACTGAATGAACACATGACCGAGAGTTTAGTGAATAACCCGTTTGATGACACAGAGTCCAGTGTTAAAAACTTTGTGTTGAGTGGTAATGTGTGAGAAAGTTTTTTGTGTTAAGGCAGTTCAAATGGGAGGGGAGGCAGAGCAGGCAGAGTGTTTAGCATTCTGACTGCCTGATGAACAGAGCTGTCTCTCAGTCTGCTGGTTCGAGCCTGGAGACTCCTCAGTCTCCTCCCTGATCATCATAGTCTCCAACGAACCAACAAACAGGAGAGATACCTTGAACGAAGGCTAAAATGTTGCGGCCCTTTGGAGGGTGAACTTGCTGCTCCAGTCAGCGGGCAGGGCCTCCAGCGACGATGGAAAGATCCAAGGGGATGAAGCCCTGGATTGAACCATGCGCAAGAAGAAAAAGGAACAGAGTCGCAGATGACGCCAGGCTATATAGCCTCTGATTGATCATCTGTGTCACACACATGTGACTTTTTTGATATTATTACTCATACAGCGCATGCACGAAGGGAACATTACCGTATTCTCCGGTGTATTATACGCAGTATTTTTGCTCATTTGAATGTCCAGTGTATTAAACACCGAAGAGTATTATTTATGGATTTTTTCCCATATTTTTAGACTAATTTTTCGCTCTGATTCTTCGTTTTTCATTTTTGGCGAAAATGGTGCAGTACCAGTTTCGGCCGCTATACGGGCGCTGTAGGCAGCAGCCAGCAGAGGACTCAGAGAGTGAAGAGGAAGAGGGGCCACTTCCAGAAGTTTCTACTTGCTGTGTCCGAAAAAAGCCTCCTTTGGTCGGACTGATGACTCTGTCGCTGCCCGCTCCCTGCTGTGGATGTAGCTGTTTTTGTTTGCAAGATACCACTCATAAACCACACCGCGGATTTTTAAATCCAGCTGATTTCACATTTGGTTCAGCTCAGGAGCCCGTCTGCTATAGTGAGGTAAGAAATATATTTTTAAGCGTTTATTTAGCTAAATTTAAAGAAACAAAGCGTCCGGTTTGACCCGCCTGGCGCCTGCATAAAAATCATCGGCAAACTTTTTTTTTAATCCAGCTGATTTGAACATTTCGTTAAACTCAGGAGTACGTCTACCATTAAGTCAGCTAAGAAATATATTTTTTCTCGCAAAGAAATAATTGTTTTACCGTGTTTCCTTGTGAAGATCTTCGTACTCGCTTGCTTCTGTCGCCGCCATCTTGATTAGGGTAAATGAGGCGCTGACGCGTCGCGTGGTGATGACGCGTATTAAACACAGAGGCGTATTGTGTACGTCTTTTTCTTGTTTATTGTTAATAATTGGACAAAGCGGATTAAACACCGGAGCGTATAATCCTCCGGCGAATACGGTAGGTGCTTTCAGCACCGCCCTCTGGCGTTCAGGAGGGATGAAATAGAACTGAAAGTTTCAGTGCTTAGCACGAAGCACACAGCTTATATCGTTGAGCCTCCGTATTAATTCTGTTAAAGGAAACTACAATATTTTCAAAGAGGAGAAAAACAGTACAGTAATACATTAACTTATACTGTATTTTCTTACTTATACTGTATTTTCCCGATGGTGGGGGAGGATGCCGGTCAGACCTGGCAGACCCAAACGTATTGTGAGGGTCTGCTGGGAACGTCTGGCAGAGTCTCCCGTAAGACGGAGCTTTAACTCCCACCTCCGGGAGAGCTTTGAACACGTTCCGAGGGAGGCGGGGGACATTGAGCCCGAGTGGGCCATGTTCCGCGCCTCTATTGTCGAGGCAGCTTATCAGAGTTGTGGCCGCAAGGTTGTTGGTGCCTGTCGTGGTGGCAACCCTAGAACCCGGTGGTGGACACCGGCGGTGAGGGATGCTGTCAGGCTGAAAAAGGAGTCCTATTGGGCCTTTTTGGCCTGTGGGACCCCGGAAGCAGCAGATAGATACCGGCAGTCCAAGCGGCATGCGGCTCGGGTGGTTGCTGAGGCAAAAACTCGGGCGTGGGAGGAGTTCGGAGAGGCCATGGAGAATGACTTCCGTACGGCTTCGAGGCGATTCTGGTCCACCATCCGACGTCTCAGGGGGGGAAAGCGGTACGCGACCAACACCATTTATGGTGGGGATGGCGTGCTGTTGACCTCAACTCGGGATGTTGTGAGTCGGTGGGCGGAGTACTTCGAAGACCTCCTCAATCCTACTGGCACGTCTTCCACTGAGGAAGTGGAGCCTGGGGACTTTGGGTCGGGCTCTCCAATCTCTGGTGCTGAGGTCGCCGAGGTGGTTAAAAAGCTCCGCGGTGGCAAGGCTCCTGGGGTGGATGAGATTCGTCCTGAGTTCCTTAGGGCTCTGGATGTTGTGGGGTTGTGTTGGCTTACGCGACTCTGCAATATCGCGTGGACATCGGGGGCAGTTCCCTTGGATTGGCAGACTGGGGTGGTGGTTCCCCTATTCAAAAAGGGGGACCGTAGGGTGTGTTCCAACTATAGGGGGATCACACTCTTAAGCCTCCCTGGTAAGGTCTATTCAGGGGTTCTGGAGAGGAGGGTCCGTCGGATAGTCGAACCTCGGATTCAGGAGGAGCAGTGTGGTTTTCGTCCTGGTCGTGGAACACTAGACCAGCTCTACACCCTCAACAGGGTCCTGGAGGGTGCGTGGGAGTTTGCCCAACCAGTTTACATGTGCTTTGTGGACTTGGAAAAGGCATTCGACCGCGTCCCTCGGGGGCTTCTGTGGGGGGTACTCCGGGAGTATGGGGTACCGGGCCCTTTGATACGGGCTGTTGGGTCCCTGTACGACCGGTGTCAGAGCTTGGTCCGCATCGCTGGCAGTAAGTCAGGCTCGTTCCCTGTGAGAGTTGGACTCCGCCAAGGTTGCCCTTTGTCACCGATTCTGTTCATAACTTTTATGGACAGAATTTCTAGGCGCAGCCAAGGTGTTGAGAGGATCCGTTTTGGTGGCCTTAGAATCGCTTCTCTGTTTTTTGCAGATGATGTGGTCCTATTGGCTTCATCAGTTCGTGATCTACAGCTTTCGCTGGAGCGGTTTGCAGCTGAATGTGATGCAGCCGGGATGAGGATCAGTTCCTCCAAATCCGAGGCCATGGTCTTGAGCCGGAAAAGGGTAGCATGCCCTCTCCGGGTCGGGGAGGAGGTCCTGCCCCAAGTGGAGGAGTTTAAGTATCTCGGGATCTTGTTCACGAATGAGGGAAAACTGGAGCGTGAGATCGATAGGCGGATAGGTGCAGCGTCCGCAGTGAAGCGGGCGCTGTACCGGTCTGTCGTGGTGAAGAGAGAGCTGAGTCAAAAGGCAAAGCTCTCAATTTACCGATCGATCTACGTTCCCACCCTCATCTATGGTCATGAGCTCTGGGTTATGACCGAAAGAACGAGATCTCGGATACAAGCGGCTGAAATGAGTTTTCTCCGCAGGGTGTCTGGACTCTCCCTTAGAGATAGGGTGAGAAGCTCAGTCATCCGGGAGGGACTCGGAGTAGAGCCGCTGCTTCTCCACATCGAGAGGAGCCAGTTGAGGTGGCTCGGGCATCTGGTTAGGATGCCTCCTGGACGCCTCCCTGGTGAGGTGTTCCGGGCATGTCCCACCGGGAGGAGACCCAGAGGAAGACCCAGGACACGCTGGAGGGACTATGTTTCTCGGCTGGCCTGGGAACGCCTTGGGATTCCCCCAGAGGAGCTGCTCCAAGTGGCTGGGGAGAGGGAAGTCTGGGCCTCCCTACTTAGGCTACTACCCCCGCGACCCGACCCCGGATAAGCGGACGAAAATGGATGGATGGATGGATGGATGGATGTATTTTCCCATGCCTTTTTGTGACAACAAGAATACATTAGCAAACTGTTACAATAGTGCACATTGCCTATTAGTTTGAGTGGCAGGGGATGATATTAGGCTTTGAGCCAGACATAAGGCATCTTTAGTCCGTGCTGGCTTATAAACCAGGAACTTTCTCTCCAGAGAATAATACACTACAAAACAAAGTTTCAAGTTATGAATGGATCTCTGCAACATGGTCTGTTTTGTAGTAATTACTACAAAGTGAGATGAAAAACAAGAGCTGTATATTTGTGCTACTTGTTCTCAGTGAATCTTGTATGCAAACAGCCATGTGTGAGAACATATGTCTGTGTTTGAGGTCACACATGTTGTTTAGAGCAGGACTAAGTAAGAATGAAGTTGTGTTTGGATGTCTGTGTGCTTACCTCTTAGCTTGTGGACTGCCAAGTGACAGTCCGTATTTAACAGGGCTTGAGTGGGAGTGAAGCTTGTATCCCACAAGACAAATCAAATGAGGAACCTGGATAGAAATAGTTTTCTCTAATGAAAAGAGCAGGTGGCTTGCCATTTTTGATTCTCACTTTTAACGTTTACTAGAGCTTCAGCCTTCAGCTTGCTGAATTTTCAGAACCTTCTGCTTCACTCCCAGAGACATATTTGATTAGGACCTAAAGTGGACAGATCCTTTTTATTTCCAGCATGTGTCCAGCATTCAGGGAATGTGTATGCCATGACACTCAGGAAAAGAAGAGGTTAATAAAAGTTGAAACCAAAAAGTTTACTTACCGTACTTACTTACTTTTAACTTCTTAATGCAATTCCCCCACGTATCCTGAACAGCCTTGATCACTTGTCCTAGTTATGTATGAAGAAGACAAGCATTTTGCATTCACGATTTCTGTAAGTATCTTGTTCTTGTTGAGAGCATTATAGCTTGACAATAAGAAAAAAGGTCGCCGCATTGCTTTTATACGGCCCCCTTAAGTAGCAAATTGTGTCGCCAAGACTCCACATCTGCCCTATTGATGAACACGCATGAAGCTGAGTACAACTCAGCATGGAAGGATGAGAGTACGGTGAGCTCTTTCATAGTAATTTAAGCTCTGCGCTTGACATAGAAGAAGCCCTTGAGATACCTCACCCCATTTCACTTCAGCCGTGCCTCTTTTTTTCTTCTCTTTTTCTCCTTGTCTATCCTTCGATGCTGCTTCATCTGCAGCTTTAACACCACAATTTCTACTAAATATCTAATTATTATTTCTTTACACAAAGACTCCTGGTACTCCTTGAACAATTTGCCTGTAATCTCAAAGCTGTGTGTTTTTGCTGTTGCTATGTTTTCTGTTGTTACATCATCGCTACATGACAAAACGTATGGCTCGTTAATATGACGGTGTACCACCCGGGCATTATTGTCTGGTCACCAGAATTTTGGATTTGTAAATCAAGATTATGATTTTCTGAAACAATACACATTTTAAAACTAAAAGAAAATGTTGCACCCATTGAAGAAAATTGAATACCCAGACAGGGCAGTCACAACTAAACTTCCATCCACCCCACAACTAAACTTCCATCCATCCATCCATTATCTTTATTGCTTCTTCCTTTTCAGGTCGCGGGGGTCGCTGGTGCCTATATCCAGCAGTCACTGTGCTAGAGGCAGGGGCTTTGGACAGGTCTCCATTCCATCACATGGACACATAGACAAACAACCATTCACTCTCTCACTCACACTTAAGAGACAATTTAGAGTTACCAATCAGTCTAACATGCATGTTTTTGGTCTGTGGGAGGAAACCGGAGTACCCGGAAAAAACCCACACATGCACAGAGAGAACATGCAAACTCCACACAGATAGGCCCCCAGACCGGGATTTGACCCAGCGACCCTATTGCTGAGAGGCAGCTGCTCAGCTCTACCAACTGTGCCACCGTGCTGCCCCACAACTAAACAATAAAATAAAAAATGAAAAACTTTAAACCTCTTAAACTTTAGTATTTCAAAGTAATGCCTGTGAATAATACAGTGTAAGCAGTAATACACAAGATAAAATAAATATCACTAAACTATACACCATTGTTGGAACATTATACAGTACTTATAGTATAATAATATAGACCAATATTTGTTTATTTTGTTTACTTTGTATTTATTGTACCTAAAATAGATGAATTGTTGATGTTGCTGCAGAAATTTGCAGTATTATTATTGTTTTCTCTCTCTCTCTGGGTTATAGCTGCCTTTTCATTTTGTTCCCTTGCCATGTGACTGACGGCGTAGTGGTTTAAATGTGGAAAAGAGACGTGGAAGAAGGAGAGAGCTGATCTAATTGTAAGATGGAATTATTTACTGACATCTGGACCAATTGATAAATCAACACAGTTTTGTTGAACCGTGTCTCATCTCAAAATCATTTAAAGTAAATAAATGAGCAAAGGAATGCAGCATAATTTGAAAGCCCCGAAATACTAAGCTGAAAGCCCCGAAATACAGCTACATAAGAATCATTGTTTATTGTTCCCATCACAGAACAAAGAGGAGGCATTGGAAATACTTTCCATCTTCATGTCTGTCCATCTGTCATGTTGTGAGCATGATAACTTGAAAAAAGTGAGTTGCTCAATTTCCATTTTGATGTGGGCCACATCTAGGTGTAAAAATGTTTTTATTTTTTTATTTTATTTTCAAAAATTGGGTTGCTGCTTCAAAAGTCAAGATGGCCACCATCATAGATGTATATTTAAACTGACCACCATTATCATTTGAGGAAACTGTGCTTTCTAGTTTTTATATTGCTTTAGTTTCCTCAAATGATTGGGGTGGCCGAAAATCAATCCACCAAAAACCCCCACCTCTGTTCTATTACACAGTGTACCGGTAACTCATACGCACTTGAATAACTTGCACCAAAAACATTAAGGTTCATTTGCATTTCCTGATTAATTATAGTCCAGAAAAACACTCATTGCGAAATCTACAGACGTTCATTATTCTATTCCCTCAGCAGCGTACTGCTCATTAAAACAGAGATCATGCAGATATGAGAATTGAGATTGTGATTTTTGTGACTCCGTTTTTCCCCAGCCCTAGTCTTGAGCATCACTTTTTCAGTTTGTATTGAATTTTTTGTATGTGTTCATGCCAGAGGACTGTTTTAAGTCACTATGTAAAAAACCTAAAACATCTCTAAGGTCATTAACTTGTCATAGTTTAAATCAGTTCTTATTAAAAATGAATCCAGGTCAGAAGACATGACCTCTGTGAAGAGCTGCTAAAATATTTCCCAGGAGGACCCGTAGCTTCGGAGGGAGTCTCATAACCTTAATTACTCTCCCTCCCCTTTAACTACCAACTGTGGAAGCTTGTTCTCACAGATGGCACTTTTGCAAATCTGTTGTCGTAGTGAGGGTGGTGTCATGACTTCCTGAATGTTTATGAAGGCTTTGTCGAGAAACAAGCCTGCTTCTGATGTAACCGCTCGATTGTTGCATCAACCACACTAAGAAACTGTAAACATTGTTCTCCCAGTTGAGATTTATGACTGTTACTCTGTGTGACGTTAAAGTTGGCTACATAACCGTTCAGCTCAGAATAAACATATTGACACTACTGTGAGAAACACTAGGCTTAGAAAACATTTAGAGACAAATGAATTACACTGATATGTGTGAGTTATTTGTCAGCAGAGGTCCAAAGCAAAAGCAAATGTTCATTACCTGACTATGCTTTAAAACCTAAGGCATGTGTGAATATTTAAAACAACCAAACAAAAAAAGAAAAAGAAATGTGCTCTCAGTTAAGAATGCCTCCTGGAGTCACAGCCTTTGTAGTGGAGTGAAGCTGTACAGCACAAAACACCAGTTTTAAAGTATAAAGAACATTTTTATGTTAATGTCGTGAATATTTCTGCTTGACACCTGACGAGTTTGACTGCAGAGTAATTCAGCCACATTGTGTTGATTTAATGTGTATTTTGAGTTATCGATGGTTGCTGCAGATATTCTTTTGTTTGTTGGTATTATGTCAAGATTGAAAATAAGGCTAAAGGAAAATCCAATGAAAAGAAATAATGTTTTGATGAGCTGCTGCTGCTAAAATATCTTCATTACCTTGTTTTCTGTTTCAACAATGAAAGTCAAATTCTGCCAAGCGCCAATATCTTATTTGCAGGTAGAATTACCATAATTTCTGAACTATAAGCCACTACTTGTTTCACACACTTTGAAACCCGGGCTTATACATGTAGTGATATAGGCCTCTGTCTTGACCTTCAAGTACACCTCTCCACATCTCTCTGAAACTCTAAGTGTTACGCCTTCTTGAAGCCCTCAAGGAGACAGATAGACACTTATATATTTTTACAATTATTATGAATTAATGGACACTAATTAATCAGATTGAACTTTCTCTTTAATGTGTGTTAATTCAGAATTGATCAAACAGTATTTTTGTCATTTCAATGATGATTTTACTAAACTGGTATATTTTAAATATGACAAAGTTAAGAGAACATCTCAGAATGATCATGTTTTGAACTGTCTGCTCTAGGCAGAATAAGTGTCGAAAGTTGAAGGAACAATCCTTCGTATTTGTTTGAACTGTTTTTGTTTCAAAGGAAAAGTGCTAGACATAGCTTGCTTTCGGTCTCCCGTCCTTTCTAAAAACAATGAATCAGTTCTCAAAACAAAGTACTGACTTGTGCACATGCACCTGCATCTTCTCACGTATGTTTTCTATGTTTTGTCTACCCTATCATCTGTCACTCAAACTCACTCATTTGCAAAGTCACACCCTCTCTAGGGGTGCAACAACCAATCAGCAGGAAGTATGTGACTAAGTCACACCCCCTTCTTAAGGGGCACTTCCTGCATTTTGAGTTAGAGTTTCGAGGAGTACGAGCTGTCAACCTGCTCTCCTCCCTGGGAAAGCTGGAGTCGGCCCGGTCATATGTCAACGACCCACGTCTCCGCTAGGATCATAGCAAAGCCTTACTGTGATCCTGTCACTGTTCTGGAAGAATTTGTTTTCTGAAGTTTTACTTTGAAAGTTCAGCCAGGAGCTGGCTCTGTTCCTGCCGGGAGAAGCGGTTCTTCTCACTCGTCTGAATCAGCTCACACGCGCGGAGGTCGTCTGGACGTGAACGGGACAACACAGTCCTTTAATGTCCACAAACTTCAACTCTTATCTCCAAGACGTATCGTCAACAGGTAACGAGGCGTTGATTGTGTCCTGAACGTGTGGGAAGCCCAGCTGAACCGTATGGGAAGGTGCTACCCTGGTTGTTTCAAATAATTAATTTCAGTTAACTTAGCTCCAGAACTCCTTCCTCCTATTTCTTATTTTTCATAAGCTATTTAATCTGTCAAGTAAATGTGCCAACAGTTAAGTTTTTAATTGTCTGTTTGTTTTAATTTGAATTCTTGTCAACGTAGTTATTAAATCAGAGCTAATATCGATACAAATGTTTAATGTAATTTTTGTGATAGTTTCAATAAAAGGTCTATTTTTGGTAGACCAATATAAATTGAAGTCTAAGCGTGAAATTACATTTACTGGCTAATCACATCGTTAGATTTGTTGATTTAATCTGAAAAAGTTGAGACCCCGCACTTTGGTGGCAGTTTGTGCAGCTAAAAGTCTGCTCATACCTGCACGTCTAAACTATAGGTAAGTCAGTAAACTGACTAATAACTCCTATATTGTTACATTTATTGGTGCCCGTACGGCTTTATTCATCAATATTTTACAATATTGGTGGCTCGTGACGGTCTTCTGAAAGATTAAATTGATAAGTTGTTTTTGTAGCTTATTTTTGTTACGGTGTTTTTGGCATTAGTTTTGCATCCTGGTTTTGGTCTTATAAGAATAGTTCTGGCTGGTGGAGTGTCCGGGAGTTGCTGATCGTGGCATTGTCTGGATTATTTTGCCGATAGAATTATTTTATATTTCACATTTCAACGTCTGTTTGAAGCTGCTGAGTGATAAATGTTTTGTCTGTGCTTGTGAGACGTTTCATTACGTGTCGCACGCTGCATGCATTGTTCATTTTGTGACCGCCGTGTCACCACTGCTTCATCTTATTACATCTGCGGTTTACTGTTAAACGTCTGTTTCACTCTTTGCTGCTCCATTTTTACCTAATCTGTTACAACGTGTTTGCCGAGGTTCGGGAAAACCCACTCCGCTTTGGGCCAGACCGAGGTCCGGTTCCGTTTGACGTAAAGTCTGCTGTTGTACACAGTTAGTGTGCTGCCTTCTTTGGAAGGCGGGGGAGTTAGCCTGGTTGTGTTTTAGCTCATTGACGGTATTTTCTGCGGTGTAAAAATACGTTTATTTTGTGAAGGAAGAGTCTAGAACCTTGGGTCGAGCTATAAGCTAACGGTACCGAGACAAGATGGCTGCTTAAAACGCTGTGATTGGTCCATTGTGTGTCGCGTTCAAGAACGTTGGTTTCTGTAGACTCTGGTTGTCAGATTCATTTTTGCACACATTTCTAACAGTTTATTTGTTTTGTTTGAGTTCTATGCACGTGATATCGTCGAAGACTGGCTTAACCGCGGTGTTTTGCGATATTTATGACTGTTTTAGGACGTTAAAAAGTCCGTTCCTCGCTAGAGTTCAAAAGACCGCAGGTCCGTGAACGCACCGCTCGAACGGCACGTCGCGCGTGGGCGGCGTTAGGTTTAGAGGACACAATTTCCCATGAACACTTGGGTTTTAGAACTACAGTTCTGTCTTCGCTGTGATTGGTCGATTACGCTGTAAGTGTTGACGCTTGCGCAGTGGGTTTGAAGCCCCGCTCCTCGTCAACTTTCACTTCACAGCTGCTTGTCCCAAACGAGTTTCAGGCTTGTTTGTCCATTACTGTCATTGAAAAGACTGTTTAAACGCGGTGTTTTTGTGATTTTGATGGGTGGATTGAGTCGGTTGCTCTGAAAAACTGCCGATCGCCATGTGACCAGGTCACGTGACACCGATTTTGCCGGTTTTATGAGGACCGACCTTATTTCTTTTAAACGCAGTTTAGAAGGTTTCACAGTTCAACCGATTTTGCTCACATGATTTCGTTTTTGTGAGCCTGGGTTCTAGAGCTTATCACGTTACGCTTTAGATCTGTCTGATTGATGCTTTTCATCCGTGTTGGATGTCTGTGTGGGCTGAAAGCTACGGCTGCGCTCACTGGTGATAACAGCGCCTCTATAGCGGTCAGATAGAGAAATTACAGTCGCTGTGATAAACTCACTTCCAGCGCTGTGCCCCCTGCTGGTTACATTGAAAGACGCAGTCTTCAGGTAATTTGTACATGCTGACTGTTCCCGTTTCAGAAGAGGAACATTTTTGAGGATATTGTACTCACAGCACACTTTATTTTGATTTTCACATAAAATCAAATGTTGATGGCAGAACAGTTACACAGATTTAATACAGACATGTATGTTTTTAGATAAAACTTAACAGTTTATCTTTGATTCTGTGCAAAACTGGCTCTCTGTCCCTATTTTTATTTTAAACTGCAAGTTTAAAATAACACACATGAGGCTTCTTTTGTCTTGGTTTTTCACAAAAAATCTCACAACGACAGCCGTTTTTGTTTGACCTTGTCACAGGTCGACAAATTACTAAACATCACTGACTTTTATTTCATTTAACATCTTGGATGTTTTCTGAGCAGCTCATACACTTTGCATATTTGCAAGCTGCGATATGAGACCCACTTTATTTGGTTTTTCGCAGAACATCAGTACACAGATGGACGTTCAAACAGGTGAACCACCTGAGGGGGGCTCCTCTCCTATCTATCCTAGATGGATGGATGGGGGCCTTGGGATTCCTGCCCGTGCTCCCCGCATTTTGGGGGAATCTGCCTCTTCGTATGCTAATTACTTAGCTGCTAAGAACGTCCGTCAGGATAAGTGGGAAAATCCCCTGTCATTCTACGACAGGCTAATCTCGGTCTACTCCGGGGGCAAACCTGTTCCTGGATTAGAGGAAAAAGTGGAGTTTAAACGTCTTTTCATTATGAATCTTATGCCTTTTCAAATGAAATGTGTTCATTTCAAGGTTGATTGCAAAAAAGATTCCATGGAAGTGATAAGACAATATGCTGCGTCAGTTTTTGAGGCCGAAATACAACCTAGGATACCATCAGAGGTTTGTACAGGTCAAAAGGTCACATCCCACTCGCAGGAAGTAGTAGAGGTTCCCTCTCCTTCAAAGTGCGAGAGGTCACAGGTTTTTCATAATAACCTACAACAGCATGGTGCTACGAGCTGTAGGAGTTCTGAACCCCCTGCCCCTCAGGTTGAAAACCTTGAGAGGAGCAGAGAACCACACAAGGTAGGTGTTCGCTCTCTAGATGAACCAAGATGGTTCAGATCGAACCAAAAGAGTTCTCACCTAGGTCTCACAGTGGGTGAACTTCGAGAGAAGTTGATGTCTGGGAACCGTGACCCTTTGAAAAGTGGTCTGTCCCGACATGTGCCCCCGAGAAGCGACCCTCCTGCCCCTGCCCCTCGAGCTGCACAGCTCGAGACATGCAATGAGTCACACATGCTCCAGATTATGGAAACGGCGCCTCCGCGCGAGGACGTGACTGAGGTTGTGAGTTGTTTGTCAAATGATTTGAATGTTACAGTGGTTGACCAAGCTGACACAACGTATGACGTTGTCCTTGATGATAACACAAACAACCTTGTTCCACCTGATGAAGCGACGCGCAGCACTGCCTTTTGCAGCAACTCAGTGCACACAGTTGACATCAACAACGTCAACACTGACATGAATGCTGACGGCAAACAAATTGCTGATGATCGGCGTACTAAAAGTCCAGATGCTGACAGCAAACAAATTGCTGAAGATACACATCCTGAAGGTCATGAGGCAGACAGCCATCATGATGCTGACAGCGACGACAATTACACAGACAGAGTCACACGTACTCGGACACGTGTGGAAAAACCTGAACGGTTTCTGTGTAACTTTATAAAAAGGGGGATAGCTAAGAGAGCTTACCTGCCACTCACATTGGAAGGGGTCCTCGCGCAAGAAGCGCTCCTGGTTAGCGGCTCAGACGTGTCTACCATGTCAGCCGAACTGTTTGAGGAGCTAAGGACCGCCGCTAACGATGTTGACAGGCAAATACCCTTTGTGAAATACACTTATGGTGAGCAACAAGGCCTCGCAAAGACGAGAACAACCCTAATAGCCATGGTTCACATGCAGATTGGCGAGATGTCACTATACCACCCGGTATATGTGTCTGAACTTGACTCACTCCGGGCTCCATTTGTGGTTGGCCAAGATTTTATAAATCGCTTTGAAGCGATTATAAATTATGGCAATCAGACAATGTGGGCCACAGTGAGCAGTCCACTGCCATTCGTGGTACCTCCCCAAGGTCAGGACACTGACTGTCTAACAGCAGGTACCGCTGAGGTAAAAAAGGATTCCCCAACCGAGACCACAAACCCGGTAAGTGATCCTTCATATACAGGTGAGACGGAGGAGACTCAACAAGTGGACCAGACTCTGGCCCATCACGAGGACCTCCTCTGCGAGCTGACACCTTCAGCGCTCACTGAACCCTACCTACCACCGGTAGAAGAAGGTGTGGAGATCCATGGGTCCCACACCGATGACGCTGTACTGTCCTATGGGACAGGTAATTCGGCAAACAGCCAAGCTTTCAGTGAAGTCTTGGTTCAAGGACATCTGAGCCCACGTGGTGACAGTCTACAACACGCTGACAGTCACTTGGACTTCATTGTTACTGATTTTGAGGACCCCTCCTCAAACAAAAGGGGGGCAGACTCACACTTCCTACCACAGGTAGAGGACGGTGTAGAGATCCAAGGATCACACACCGAGAACGCTGTGCTGTCCTCTGGGACAGGTAATTCAGTCATCAGCCAAGCTTTCTATGAAACCTTGGTTCAAGAGCATTTGAATCTAGAACTACTCAGAGATGACATAGTTCTTACAGACTCAAAGAGCACCTCTTCATTCATGAAGTGGGACGACATACATCACAACGACAGTGGCACGCCTGCGACGGCGCCGACAGTTGTGACACACCTGCATTACGCAGAAAGAGGTAAACGTACAGAGGTACGTTGGCCGAGACCTATAAGGTTCCTGTACAAGGTTCCCCATAAACTGCGCGAACAGCTTAAACTAAACAATGGCATCCTAACTCGTGCCCATGGACGGACGTCCACACCCGTGTGCTTGGTCCCTCATGACCACAGGGGGGTGATGTTAGGCCATGCCCATGTCAAGGACAAAGATTTCAATAACCCCACAAACGACAAAGATCTCGCAAACTCACAGACTTCATGGGAAAAGAAGGTCGTCCAAGCACAGGATAGTAAATAAGCTTAAACAGTTTAAACTATTCTAGTTGCGAAAAGAAACCGTTCCAACTAGAACTTAGAAACGCTAAGCATAAAACCCACAACAAAAACTAACCTTAACAACCGTTTAAATCTGCAGGATTTAATTGACATCGGTTATAAAGCTAAGAACTGTTTTTCTTGTGTGTGACGTGGAATCTGACGACCAGAGTGAGTTTGACGTAGTGAAACGTTGTTTTTTAGTTGCTTAATTGCTACTTTTGTGTTATTGAAGTTGTTATTGTTTTCTGAACACTCCCAGCCAAAAGAGGTTTTGATTGTTGATAAGTTGAAAACTTAAATGGATTTTAACTATGCCAACATGCTGTTCATTTTGTTAAAGATCTCAATCTTTGAAGAGTCATAGTAGATTAATACTACTTAAGGTACTATAATCTACACTAGTCTCCGAATCATTTAGGTAGAACCGATTCGATCGTTTCTATTCTAGATCTATTCATTTTGATGAGTCTCGCCATAGACTTCAAAATTCATAGGGATTACCAAATCTTGCGTCGTTCGTCTAAAAGACAACAGACATTCAGACCAAACTAGTTTCATTTTTTCATTTTAGTTTAACCTAAACTAATTAATGAATGGAGGATTAGTTTGAATGAAGAGGCATTCGTTACAGAAGCCCTCCACATTTCTATAGGTATAGATCCCTATATCTGATTTTTACAGCATTGATCCACCCCTTAATTGGTAATTTTAGCTGATCTAATCCATGATAGCTTACATACCAGGTGCATATAGGTAAGGCTTAATGTAGAATCCCAATCATAAGCCCACCTAAAACCACATAATTGCATGACACATTGAACCAGGGTGGCACCGACTGGAAGCCATCCAGCCTGCAACCTTCGATGTGGGGACCTGCTGATCCAACGTTGGTCTTCAACCTTCATCCAAGGCCCGCCTCCTCTGCTTCAATCGAGGGATCCCCTCTACATGCTGATTAAAAACCATTCTTGCTGATGAAATCAATAACCCCCATCGTTGTGGATTTACCGTTGTGGATTATAAGACTTTGTTTCCAAGGGATCACAGACTCAGTTTTCCATGGGTTAACAGACTATGTTTCCAAAGGATTAAAAGCTTGCCGCAAAGGGATTACCTACGAACAGTATGGAATTTCCAAAAACATTATGGGAGTATAATTTTGAACTTTTTTTTGATTTTTTTTTTCCACTTGCTGGATTACATAGAGGTCAGAGACATTCGGTGGTATCCTTTCGTGTTGGAACTCATCCCCAAGGACAGGCGATGACTTCCAAAAAGGGGGACTGTAGTGATATAGGCCTTTGTCTTGACCTTCAAGTACACCTCTCCACATCTCTCTGAAACTCTAAGTGTTACACCGTCTTGAAGCTCTCAAGGAGACAGATGGACACTTATATATTTTAACAATTATTATGAATTAATGGACACTAATTAATCAGATTGAACTTTCTCTTTAATGTGTGTTAATTCAGATTTGATCTACAGTATATTTTTGTCATTTTTAATGATGATCTGTTACTTGCATGACTGCGACATTCTGCTGGTTTTATTTCTGCAAAAGCAAGCAGGCTCTGTCTCTAAGGCAGAAGTCAGGGTAAGAGCTGTTCTCTGCCTTCTCTTGTTTTGTCTTCAAGCTAGACGCAACAGGACAGGCCATCTGGCCGATTCGGTAAACAGTTTTCCTGTCTCCGTCAAGAGACTTTCTGCCTATGAGATGAAAATCCATCTCTTATTTTGTTAAAACCAGCCAATAGTTATTAAGAAGGTGGGGAGACCCCACCTCCCCCATATAATGGGCACTTCCTATTTGGAAGTTAGTTTTTGGAGGAGAACTACTTGCAACTGTTTCTCTTCCCTGGAAAAGCTGGAGACGTCCGGTCATATGTCAACTCGACCCACGTCTCAGCTGAGAGTCGCGGCAAAGCCTTGCTGTGCCTCAACACTCATTTCTGAAAGAGTTTGTTTTCTGAAGTTTATTTTGAAAGTTCAGCCAGTAGCTGGCTCTGCTCCTGCCGGGAGAAGCGGTTCTTCTCACTCGTCTGAATCAGCTCACACGCGCGGAGGTCGTCTGGACGTGAACGGGACAACACAGTCCTTTAATGTCCACAAACTTCAACTCTTATCTCCAAGACGTATCGTCAACAGGTAACGAGGCGTTGATTGTGTCCTGAACGTGTGGGAAGCCCAGCTGAACCGTATGGGAAGGTGCCACTCTGGGTGTTTCAAATAATTAATTTCAGTTAACTTAGCTTTCATCTTCTTCCTCCTATTTCTTCTTCTCATAAGTATTTAATATGTTTGTTTTCATCATGGTAAACTTTAAGTAATGTGCCAACAGAAAGGTCCAACTGTCTGTTTGTTTTAATTTGAATTCTTGTCAACGTAGTTATTAAATCAGAGCTAATATCGATACAAATGTTTATGTAATTTTTGTGATAGTTTCAATAAAAGGTCTATTTTTGGTAGACCAACATAAATTGAAGTCTAAGCGTGAAATTACATTTCTGATTAATCACAGTAAAAACAATTTAGTATCGGAAAAAGGAAGAACTCGCACTTTGGTGGCAGTTTGTGCAAGATTAAAGTCTGCTAAACTGCGCATCCAATAATGGTGGCTCAGTAAGTGTTTAAATACCTTACAAACTACATCATTATTTATCCAATTACACTGATCTGTTTTCTTGTTGCTGTGTTCATTTGTGACCATCTGCTCATACAGACTCATGTTCGTGCTGCTGTTTATAATGATGTTTTTCCACTATATTAGGGCTTAGTGTATTACTAGTTGATGTTTCTCTTAGTTAATCCTAGATGTTATTACTGTTTTTCTCTTGCATTTTTTTGTTGGATGTAACTGGGACCCCGTGTACATAATCTCGTTTTCATCACATGTACCACATGCGGTGCAAATGACAATAAAGACTCTCTGACACTGACTCTCTGTTTCTTTATTCATTCAACCTTCATTTATGATATTGAAATCAAGAAATACTACCTTATTTTTTATCAAAAGTATTTATGTTTAATAGTCGAACCTCGGATTCAGGAGGAGCAGTGTGGTTTTCGTCCTGGTCGTGGAACACTAGACCAGCTCTACACCCTCAACAGGGTCCTGGAGGGTGCGTGGGAGTTTGCCCAACCAGTTTACATGTGCTTTGTGGACTTGGAAAAGGCATTCGACCGCGTCCCTCGGGGGGTTCTGTGGGGGGTACTCCGGGAGTATGGGGTACCAGGCCCTTTGATATGGGCTGTTAGGTCCCTGTACGACCGGTGTCAGAGCTTGGTCCGCATCGCTGGCAGTAAGTCAGGCTCGTTTCCGGTGAGAGTTGGACTCCGCCAAGGTTGCCCTTTGTCACCGATTCTGTTCATAACTTTTATGGACAGAATTTCTAGGCGCAGCCAAGGTGTTGAGAGGATCCGTTTTGGTGGCCTTAGAATCGCTTCTCTGTTTTTTGCAGATGATGTGGTCCTATTGGCTTCATCAGTTCGTGATCTACAGCTTTCGCTGGAGCGGTTTGCAGCTGAATGTGATGCGGCCGGGATGAGGATCAGTTCCTCCAAATCCGAGGCCATGGTCTTGAGCCGGAAAAGGGTAGCATGCCCTCTCCGGGTCGGGGAGGAGGTCCTGCCCCAAGTGGAGGAGTTTAAGTATCTCGGGATCTTGTTCACGAATGAGGGAAAACTGGAGCGTGAGATCGATAGGCGGATAGGTGCAGCGTCCGCAGTGAAGCGGGCGCTGTACCGGTCTGTCGTGGTGAAGAGAGAGCTGAGTCAAAAGGCAAAGCTCTCAATTTACCGATCGATCTACGTTCCCACCCTCATCTATGGTCATGAGCTTTGGGTTATGACCGAAAGAACGAGATCTCGGATACAAGCGGCTGAAATGAGTTTTCTCCGCAGGGTGTCTGGACTCTCCCTTAGAGATAGGGTGAGAAGCTCAGTCATCCGGGAGGGACTCGGAGTAGAGCCGCTGCTTCTCCACATCGAGAGGAGCCAGTTGAGGTGGCTCGGGCATCTGGTTAGGATGCCTCCTGGACGCCTCCCTGGTGAGGTGTTCCGGGCATGTCCCACCGGGAGGAGACCCAGAGGAAGACCCAGGACACGCTGGAGGGACTATGTTTCTCGGCTGGCCTGGGAACGCCTTGGGATTCCCCCAGAGGAGCTGCTCCAAGTGGCTGGGGAGAGGGAAGTCTGGGCCTCCCTACTTAGGCTGCTACCCCCGCGACCCGACCCCGGATAAGCGGAAGAAAATGGATGGATGGATTTATGTTTAATGAACTCAGACTATTTTAGGTTTTATAAAAACAAGTATTTATGTTTAATGAAGTCAAGAAAGACTACTGTATTTTGTTTTTTGAATATTTTTTATTAGTAATTATTTTATTAAAACATTTAAATTTTTTATGTATTGTGACAGAGGGTTCTTGTCAGCGGCTGCTGAAAGTAACTAATAAAGTAACTTAGTAATCTAACTTAGTTACTTTCCAAATCAAGTAATCAGTAACTTAACTAAGTTACTTTTCCCAAGGACTAATCAGTAACTTAACTAAGTTACTTTTTCAATGTAACTATGCCATCACTGGGAATGACTGTTGTTGTGAAGAAGAGAAAAAGAGTAAAATCAGAGAAGAAGACCAAATGGTGGAAACTAAAGAAGGAAGAATGTTGTGAGAAATTCAGAGACGAGCTGTTAAAGGCTCTGGGTGGTAAGAAAGAGCTTCCAAGTGACTGGGCTACTACAGCAACAGTAATTAGAGAGACAGGTAGGAAGGTACTTGGTGTGTCATCTGGACAGAGAATGGATGATAAGGAAACCTGGTGGTGGAATAGTGAAGTGCAGGACGCCATTCAAAGAAAGAGATTAGCCAAGAAGAAATATGACAGTGAGAGGACTGAAGAGAGGAGACAGGAATATAAGGAGATGGGACATAGAGCAAAGAGAGGAGACAGGAATATAAGAAGATAATAATAATAATAATGAATTCAATTTATAATGCACTTTTCATTAGTGAAAATCTCAAAGTGCTACACACATTGAATGCTACACACATTCATACACCAGTAGCGGCAGACTACCATGCAAGGTGCTTTCCAGTCCTACCGGGAGCAACTCGGAGTTAAGTGTCTTGCCCAAGGACACAACGACACATGGTGTGGGGAACCGGGATTCGAACCGCCAACCTTCCGATCGGGGGACGACTGCCATTACCACTACACCATCTCGGCCGCCCCTGATGGAGAAGATGGGACATAGAGCTAAGAAGTAAGTAGCTAAGGCAAAGCAGAGGACGTACAATGAGTTGTATGGGAGACTGGACACTAAAGAGGGCGAGAAGGACTTGTACCGATTGGCAAGGCAGACGGATCAGGTTGGAAAGGATGTGCAGCAGGTTAGGCTTATTAACCCTATTAAAACGCCGGTGTCTCTGCAGACACTTTTTCCACACGTTTTCCCAAACTATTTTTAGATTACCGTAACTCTGCAACCGTTTGTGCTATCAGAAAAATTCAAACGGTGTCTGAAAGAAAAAAAAGTGCGCTTTTAGGCTCTTTTTGCTACAGTTACGGTAGTCACCCTCCGTGAGCTGGAAACGAAAGCGAGTCCTTTGTCTTCAGCACGAAGCAGCTTGAGCAGGAAAAACATGCGCAGCAGAGCAGAGATTCAGATAAAACTATGTCAAATCAAGGAATAAAAAGACAATAAAGAGATTCCTGGATGATTTGAATTTGGAGAAGTTTCTTTTTGTTCTTCTGAAGAAAAAGCTGAAAAAACATTTGATCTAACAATCTAATAACTTTTTGAATTTTATTTCTGAATGAATGAGGGCTGTTATTTGGTGGATAATTGTTTTATACTGGGTACATATAATAGGATATAGTTTTATTTCATTTTTTATATTTTATTTTGTTTTTGGAATAGTATATCAAGTCTATAACATAATAATAATAATAATAATAATAATTAATTCAATTTATAACGCACTTTTCATTACTGAAAATCTCAAAGTGCTACACATATATT
>JBBPBX010057065.1:4460-22559 GCA_038048925.1 Garcialebias charrua | reverse complement strand
GCCCCACTCCACATTACAATTGTTTCTGACACCATAGGTACTATTACTTTATTTATTTTGTTCCCTTTCGGTCGGTTCACTTCCGTACAACACATGGGTATGGGGAATTGCGCCCCCACGCGTTCACCTGTGAAGTTTCTTTCATCACACCTGTCAAGGCCAATGAGACTGCTGCATGAGCAGGAGGCCCCGCCCTCCTGCTATAAAACATGCAGTGCGTCTCATTTCCGTAATTTTATTGCACTTCACCTAGCTTCGACCTGATCGCGGGACCCTTGTACGTGACTCAACTGTCCGACTGGAGGTGAGCTCGCTCCCTGCCTAGGGCATCACGGCTTTTGTATCCTGCATACGCTTAGTTTAGCTTGCTAATTTTTTCTCACGTTTAGCCGAGCTAACGTTAGAGTTTCTGTCGCTGTTTCGCTAACCTGTTTAACCGAGCTAACTGGTCTACGTACCACCTCTCTGTTTAGCCGAGCTAACGAGGAGGTTCTTCAAACAGCACAGTCTGATTTTCTGCTCTTTTACCTGTTCAGCCAAGCTAACCGGTCATTTTCATGCTCTTTCTCTCTCTGCAGCTAACATGGCACTGGAGAAGAGCAAGAAGAAGTCGAAGGACTCTAGCAAAGCTAGTAGACCGGGAAGCCCCGGGTCACGTCCATGTCCAAGCGCATGTGGATTCTTCCTTTCAGAAGCGGACACCCACGAAGCTTGCCCAGTGTGTCTCGGCATGTTGCACGCTAAGGCGGCACTAGCCAACCCGGAGTCATGTGTGCATTGTAGCCGTCTCCGACAGTCGACACTGGAGAAACGTGTGGCGTTCCTGACGAAAACGTTGGGGAACTCGACCGCAGAGAAAGACCCACTACTGTCCGAGGCTCTCAGGCCGACGACGGAGCTGGAGTCCGACAAAATGGAGGACATTGTGGCGCTGTCCTGGGGCGAGCAGATGGATCTCCTCCCCTTGGAGGATGTTAACAACACAAGAGTCAAGTACGACGTGCAAGACATGCTGCTGTCGGACAAGATTTCTTTGACAGCCTCTGGTGACATCTCCGATGACAAAGCGGAGCAAGGCGTCGAAGAGGAAGCAGAGGACTTTTCACACGAGGCTGCAGCGGCGCCCGTCGAAGCAGACGGTTCCACCCCAGCCATGTTCGAGCTGTGTCACAGAGCAGCCGAGTCTTTCAACAGGGTTTCCGCGGGGTCTTAAAAAGTCAAAAAAAGTCTAAAATTTCAAAATCTCGATTTTAGGCCTTAAAAAGGTCTTAAATTTGCCGAATTATGTCGTTGAAGTCTTAAATTTGTTTCGAGGAGGTCTTAATTTCGAGCGCCCCTTTATCCTGCCTCAAGCGCTCCAAAAAAAGAAAAGAAAAGCTTGCTACGTGACAAACATGTGACGCATTGCAGCCAATCAGTTTTCGTGAGAGTCCATGTCACGTGATCGTCGGCGGGCAAGAATAAACCGAAGAAAAAGAATAACAACAGCAGAAGAAGAAGACAGCGTGCTGTTGCTAACATGGGGAAATGCGAATTTAACATCACTTGGCTTGAGAGGGACGACTTTAAGGTTTGGTTAAAGCCTTCACCAAACGGCGACTTCGAGGCCTACTGCTGCGTATGTAAAAGAAATATTAAACTCGGAACGTTAGCATGTTAGCACGTTAGCGCTGTGAAAGGCCTGCGACAGACGACGCTATTAGCCAGTTCTGCTGCTCCAGCACTGGTTCATCTACTCTGCCTCGGAGAGACAACCGCTCCGCAGCTCCTGTTAGCGTCGCTAACAGGAGCGACCTTCGTGTTGTCTTTGGGTCAGAGGCTACATTATGAGCGGAGGTTCTCTGGATTCTCCACGTGATAACTAAACATCACTCATACAGCGCAAATGAAGACATTGGAGACTTGTTTCAAACTATGTTTCCAGACTCGGACATCGCCAAATCATTTAAGTGTGGAAAAGATAAAACTGCATATATTACCCACTTTGGACTAGCAGACTTTATAAAAAGAGAACTAATTTCCAAAGTGACTGGACCGTTTGTGCTCATGTTCGATGAAAGCCTGAATCGAACCACCAAAACCAAGCAGCTGGACCTACACCTTCGTTTTTGGAGGGAGGGACAGGTACAGTCCAGATACCTGGGATCCCAGTTCATGGTGCATTCAACAGCTAATGACTTAATGAAGCATGCAAAAGTAAGTAGCCTACCGGTAAATGTTTTATTTTTAACAAACATGTTTATATGACAGCTTTAGTTTTCAGATGCAAATTTGATAAACCTGTTTAGGCTATATATTTCTGTAAATGTGTTTTATAAGTATACAGTAACTTATATACAAACAACCATCAGGGTGCTAACGATCCATTGTTAGGCTGATGGTCCTCCTTGATCATGTGAGCAGCTGGTTTCAGGCTGTCATCAGCCAACTGGTTGTGTAACACTGTGAGAGGGTGCTATTTATAAGACTGAGCTGAACCCAGCACCTCAGACTGAGGAAGTCTTTCGGACGAAAGACGAAACGTTTCTACAATTTTTTGCTTTGTTTTGTTTTTTTGTTTTTTTGAATGTCCAGAGGATCAGACTTAGCTTTTTTAGATTTTTCTACCTGGATTATTGAGCATGCATCAGGGTAACTTATATATGTGTTTGTTGACATAAGTTGTTGTTTGAGGACTCTGTATTGATTTTGTTTGAATTTAACTTTTTGAGGAAAAAGGGAGCAGATATAATTACATATTTTCTTTCTGCTTCTTTTAATTTTATTTATGACTCGTTGTTTTTATCATAATAATAATTGGATATTTTTTTGGTTGAATGAATGAATATAATTTAGGCCTGTGTCTCAGTCAAAATAAGACCGAATACAATGTCTGAAGTCTCATATTTGTTTTTGTCTTTCCTCAGGAGTGTGTGGACCAAAAGAGAAAGGCAGCAGAGGATTACCTGGAGGAACTCAAAAAAAGGAGGACCACAGTACAAACAGTTGCTGAAACTCTTTCCAAAGATGCAGACAAATTTGCAGAGCAGGCTGAAGGTAAGGCTGGCACTCAGATGGCTCAGTTGATAACGAAGTCAAACGTTCTGAGGAGAGCTAGCAAGGATAAAGCAGCTGAGCTGAAGAACATTGAGGAGGAGATTCTTGCTAAGGGAGAGGAGCTCAGATATATGTAGTCCACATACAAGCATACATATATCATACATATATCATATACATACAAGCCCAAAACCAGAAAAGTTGGCACGTTGTGCAAATCGCAAATAAAAACAGAATACAATGACTTGCAAATCTTTTTCAACCCATATTCAACTGAATAGAATGCAAAGACAATATATTTAATGTTCGAACGGAGAAACTTTATTTTGTTTTGCAAATAACCATTAACTTAGAATTCAATGGCAGCAACACATTGCAAAAAAGTTGGCACAGGGACATATTTACCACTGTGTTACATCGCCTTTCCTTTTAACAACACTCAGTAAACGTTTGGGAACTGAGGAGACCAATTTTTGAAGCTTTTCAGGTGGAATTCTTCCCCATTCTTGCTTGATGTACAGCTTAAGTTGTTCAACAGTCCGGGGTCTCCGTTGTCGTATTTTACGTTTCATAATGCGCCACACATTTTCAATGGGGGACAGGTCTGGACTGCAGGCAGGCCAGGGGAGGACCCGCACTCTTTTGCTACGAAGCCACGCTGTTGTAACACGTGCAGAATGTGGCTTGGCATTGTCTTGCTGAAATAAGCTGGGGCGTCCATGAAAAAGACGTCGCTTGGATGGCAGCATATGTTGCTCCAAAACCTGTATGTACCTTTCAGCATTAATGGTGCCTTCACAGATGTGTAAGTTACCCATGCCTTGGGCACTAATGCACCCCCATACCATCACAGATGCTGGCTTTTGAACTTTGCGCCTATAACAGTCCTGATGGTTCTTTTCCTCTTTGGTCCGTAAGACACGACGTCCACAGTTTCCAAAGACAATTTGAAATGTGGACTCATCAGACCACAGAACACTTTTCCACTTTGCATCAGTCCATCTCAGATGAGCTCGGGCCCAGCAAAGCCGGCGGCGTTTCTGGATCTTGTTGATGAATGGCTTTTGCTTTGCATAGTAGAGCTTTAACTTGCACTTACAGATGTAGCGACGAACTGTAGTTACTGACAGTGGTTTTCTGAAGTATTCCTGAGCCCATGTGGTGATATCTTTTACACACTGATGTCGGTTTTTGATGCAGTACCGCCTGAGGGATCGAAGGTCACGGGCATTCAATGTTGGTTTTCGGCCTTGCCCCTTACGTGTAGTGATTTCTCCAGATTCTCTGAACCTTTTGATGATATTACGGACCGTAGATGGTGAAATTCCTAAATTCCTTGCAATAGCTCGTTGAGAAAAGTTGTTCTTGAACTGTTCGACAATTTGCCCACGCATTTGTTCACAGAGTGGTGACCCTCGCCCCATCCTTCTATGTGGATGACTGAGCATGTCAAGGAAGCTGCTTTTATACCCAATCATGGCACCCACCTGTTCCCAATTTGCATGTTCACCTGTGGGATATTCCAAATAAGTGTTTGATGAGCATTCCTCAAATTTCTCTGTCTTCTTTGTCACTTGTGCCAGCTTTTTTGAAACATGTTGCAGGCATCAAATTCCAAATGAGCTAATAATTGCAAAAAATAACAAAGTTTACCAGTTCGAACGTTAAGTATGTGGTCTTTGCAGTGTGTTCAATTGAATATAGGTTGAAAAAGATTTGCAAGTCATTGTATTCTGTTTTTATTTGCGATTTCCACAACGTGCCAACTTTTCTGGTTTTGGGCTTGTACATATATTATCCATAACACTGCATGTTAAATGTGTTCGTTTCGATTTTTCAATAAAGTTACTTCTCAAGTAATTAAGTAATTATGCATTTCTTCTGCACATTTCTGTCGTGTACATATGTTGTGAATAGGTCTTAAATTTGATTCATACTGGTCTTAAAAAGGTCTTAAATTTGAGTTGTTCAAACCTGCAGAAACCCTGTTTCAAGGTGCCGTGGCCTGTTCCCCCACCTCGACAACTACAGACGAGGCTGGCGGGTAATTATTTCCTCCCGAGACAACAAACCTCGGTGAGGCACAAACTACTGGTGTTCCCAGACTTTTTAACGGAACTCACACGGTCATGGTTGGCACCCAAGGCACCATTGTCCCTCCCCCTCTCCCAGTTTCTGGACTTGGAGAACATGGAGCCGGCGGGTCTGTCTCACATCCCCCCCATAGATGAAACACTGGCAGCACACCTGGTGCCCAAAACTTCAGGTAGCAAACCCACACTACCCAGCAAACAGTGTCGGTCCTCATTAGCACAGCTGGACAGGATCTACCGTGCACAGTGCCTTGCGGCCCGCACGCTCAACACGGCCTCGATACTGCAGGTGTACTAGGCAGAAAAGCTGCAAGAACTGCAGGAAGCCACTCGCTCGAAGAAAAACATGGCGGAACCGTTGGAAGAGGAGCACAGGACAGCTGATTTTATCTTCCGTCTGTCGGGCACAGCAGCTATCGCTCTGGGCAAGAGCATGGCTGAAGCGGTTGTCGCCTAGCGACACCTGTGGCTCACTCTCACCGAGCTGCCAGAACACCAACGCTCCACCTTCCTCCAGCAAGCCGTTGAACTCATGGGCCTGTTTGGAGAAGCTCTGGAAAAGATCCAGAACCACTGTGACCTAAGGAGGAAGCAGGAGGAAGCCCTGCATGTGGGGATGCCGAGACGGCATTACTCTCAGTCCAGGGACTCCAACAGTCACAGGAGCACGTCTCCACGACAACATTCACTCCCCTGATGCCCCACACACAAGAGACCTTCACTCGCGGATGAACAGCGCGCAACGTCTACAGCGGAGCAGCGCGGACGCCCTCCTCCGGGACAACCGGCATAGTCCAAGCACCGTTTCGTCCCGAGACAGGCCGGGCTGCCCAGATCCTCCTCAACATTGAGGGAGAGGAAACAGAAGTCAGCCTGCAGCTGTTTTGAGACCGATCAGAGCTTGTCCACCCACTGGGCAAAAGGAACTCTTCTCAGATTCAACTTACGTGGGAGTTCAAGAAACCCCGATTGAATGGACAAAAATATTTGTTGACATACAAAACACACTCCCCTGTTTGTGCAATAAAAGGAAAATGTTGTCTTCAAGCACTAATAAAGGCACGATGTGTTCAAACTGTTCTGTGTCGAGTCAGAATTAAAGGGAGAGTTCAACCCTTTTTTCATGAAACAAAGGTCTAACATAAAGGGGCCGGAGAGCCGTCTCACAGAGACAGGCCCTCTGCCCCTATTAAAACTTTGTCTACAAGATGGCCCAATGACCCCACAAATGAACATACTGCTCAGGCTCGCCTCTCACGTGAGGGCATGGTCCGCATGCTCACCGTCGCAATGGATAATGGGAACTGTAGTTTGGGGTTACAGACTGCAGTTCAGCATGCCTCCCTGGCGGTTCGATGGGGTAACAACGTCAATAATACGCCCAGATCTTGTCCCAAAAAGGAGATTTGTTCACTCCTAGAAAAGGGAGCAATAAGGATAGTTCCCTCTCAGGAAACAAACAGCGGTTTTTACAGCCGTTAATTTGTGATTCAAAAGAAGGAGGGACTCCGCCTAGTATTTGATCTGAGACGTTTAAACAGGCGAATGAGGTAATTCAAATTCAGAATGTTAACTCTACGCCAGGCAATGCAATCTGTACGCCCAGGGGACTGGTTTACGTCCGTGGATCTGAAAGACACCTACTTTCACATCCCAATCCTGCCAAAACACAGAAAATTTCTGTGTTTTGCCTTCGACAACACATCATATGAGTATCAGGTTCTGCCATTTGGTCTGTCTCTAGCTCCTCGTGTGTTTACAAAATGCCTTGAAGCTGCACCGAGACCGATAAGGAGTCAGGGCATCAGAACCCTAGACTACTTGGACGACCTTTTAGTCCTGACGGAGTCATGCCACCAGGCCAGAATCTACAAAGCTCTGCTGATGTCAGACCTTCAGTCTCTGGGCTTTGTAATAAACAAAGACACAAGCCAATTGGTACCCAGCCAAATAATCTGTTACTTGGGCCTCGAATTGGACTCAGTACAGTATTACGCAAATTTATCAGAGAGGAGGATAACAGCTTTCAGTCAGTGCTTAGCTTTGTTCCAACACAA
Source organism: Garcialebias charrua (assembly GCA_038048925.1). Taxonomy (NCBI): domain Eukaryota; kingdom Metazoa; phylum Chordata; class Actinopteri; order Cyprinodontiformes; family Rivulidae; genus Garcialebias; species Garcialebias charrua. The sequence continues at coordinate 15,373 of JBBPBX010057065.1, read as the reverse complement.
TTGCGTGTTAACAATCAAACACCGTCAGCGCCTCCTGGGCTTCATGGCATCCATGATCGTAGCAGTCCCTCTGGGATTGCTGAATATGAGAGAGTTTCAATGCTGGGTGCACGTGAAACAAAAACATGCCCCCCAAAGCAACAGCAGGTGAGGATCACACCATCCTGCCTGCATGCCCTAAGGCCGTGGAGAAACACAGCAGACCTCAACAAGGGGACCCCTCTGGATTGGGTCTTATCTTGCGTGCTTGTCACGACAGATGCGTCAAAATACGGCTGGGGGGGAAATGCAAACACGAGCATATGAGAAGTGTCTGGTCACAGAAACAGCTGCATATAAACCAATTAGAGTTGATGGCAGTTTTTCTCTCTCTGAAACATTTCAGCGAAATGGGTCTGGTCTCACACCAGAACGTGCTAGTGCACAGCGACAACACGTGCATGGTCGCCCACATAAACAAACAGGGCAGTACACACACTCTGCACTTCCTCCGTCTGACACACAAGCTACTTCAGTGGTGCAGCTCATGTCTGCTGTCAATCAGGGCAACTCATGTCCCGGGAGTGCAGAACCACGGTGCAGACGCGTTCTCCAGGGATGCCCCACTTATGACAGAATGGCGCCTTCACCCGGAGGTGGTACAACAGATTTGGGGTCGCTTCGGCAAAGCGGACACAGATCTCTTCGCCTCCAGGGAAAACGCGGACGTCATATGTTCTTCTCCATACGGGACGTGAACGTACCTCTCAGTCTGGACGCGCTGGTGCACATCTGGCCGAAAACAATGCGCCTTTACGCATTTCCACCTGTGGCCCTAATACAGGCAACTCTGGAGCGTATGCGCAGAGAAGCTCTCACACTGACTCTAGTTGTTCCAAGATGGACCAACAGAGCCTGGTTTGCAGGATAATATCAATGCTAGCAGGACAACCATGGTATCTGCCTGCGTGCAAAGATCTCCTGACTCAGGCCTATGGGCAAATTTGACACCCGTGCCCAGAAATCTGGGATCTGTGGGCTTGGCCCCTGAAAGGGAAAAATTAATTGCTTCTGGTCTCCCTAGTAATGTGGTAAACACCATTCAGTGTGTCCGAGCAGGCTCCACACAGACGCTTTACCATCTTAAATGGCGTGTTTTTGAGACCTGGTGTCAGGAGAGAAACATTGTTTCCTTCGTCAGCACCATATCACAGGTTCTCACATTCCTACAAGATTTGTTGGAAAAAGGTGGTTCTTTTTCTACAACCAAAGTCTTTTTATCTGTCATTTCGGCTTGTCATGAGGGATGGGAGGGAAAGTCACCTGGCTCCCACCCTCTCGTGGTTTGGTTCATGAAAGGAGTGCTGCGCAAATGGCCTCCGTGCAAAGCTTTAGTGCCTCAGTGGGACCTGATCCTGGTCCTAGATAATCTCTGCGACACCCCGTTCGATCCATTACAGAGTGTTAACATGGACATACTGTCCTATAAAACAGCTCTTCTTCTGGCTCTGTGCTCTGCGAAACGTGTGAGTGACCTTCACGCGCTCTCAGTAGTACACCATTTGTGCACGCAGTTTGCACATGATGGTTCCAAAGTGTCTTTATGCCCTAATCCGGCCTACATCCCTAAAGTGCCTTCTCTATCATATAAGAGCCTTTCTTTTGAACTGTCGGCTTTCCCTCTACTGCCGGTGCTGACTGCAGAGCAGAGACGCAAGAACGCTCTCTGCCCAGTGCGCGCATTACGCATTTACATGGAAAGGACAAAGAGCTGGCGCAAAACCAACCAGTTGTTTGTTTGTTTTGCTAACCCTGTTGCTGGTAAAGCTCTGTCTAAACAATGCCTCTCCCATTGGGTCACAGAGGCTATTTCTCGAGCATATACTAGTAAGGGCAGACATGCACCCAGTGGCGTGCATGCACATTCAACCAGAGGTTTGGCCAACTCCTGGATACTGTTTAAAGGTGTCCCAGTGGCAGATATTTGTTCTGCTACTAACTGGGCATCTCCTATCACGTTCATAAAGTCCTACAGCTTGGACGTCACAACGCTTGATGTCACCCAGGCTGTTCTTTCAGCATAAGAGCAATGAACATCCTCCTGCTTGTCAGAACTTGAGGCCAAGTTTTCTGCATATGCAGTTCCGGGGCGTGAGGGTACTTCTCCATACCCATGTTCATTCAACCTTTATTTAGTCAGGTAAATCTTTTGAACCTCATGGGCTCATTTACGAAAGCGACCTGCTAAAACTAAAGAACAATGAACAGCAATGGTAGAATTTCCTTAAACAATAAACAATAAACAAACAAACAATAAACAATAGAAAACAAAAGAGAGAAAAAAAAAGTTTTTTTTTTTTTTAACAAAGTATCAAAAAACTAGCAAAACATTATAAGGTATTATAAGGTAGATGTATAAAATCATGTGTTGTACGGAAGTGAACCGACCGAAAGAGAACTGGAGGTTATGGCTATAACCAATGTTCCCTGAGGGAGGGGAACGAGGTACAACACAAGTTGGCCCTATCAATGCTTTAAAAGCTCGGCGAAGTGCTTGCAGATTATGGAAATGAGACGCGCTGCATGCTTTATAGCAGGAGGGCGGGGCCTCCTGCTCATGCAGCAGTCTAATTGGCCTTGACAGTCGTGATGAAAGAAACTTCACAGGTGAACATGCGGGGGCGCAATTCCCCATAACCATGTATTTTACCTCGATCCCCTCCCTCAGGGAACATTGGTTATGGTCATAACCTCCAGTTATTCTTAGGAAATGTGTGTGGAGAGGCACATTCCTGCTGCTACAATTGATTATTGTTTAAACATGAATAAACATGGACATGGTTAAAAAACTTTCAAACAAGAAATCTAAAGACTGGTTGGACATGGATATGACCTTTGTGAAGGAAATGATCAGTTTTGTCATTGAGCCTTTTACTTATATATGTAATTTGTCATTCTCAACAGGGATATTCCCTGAGGGTATGAAAATTGCAAAGGTAATTTCACTCTATAAAAATGGTGAAAAATGTAAGTTTGATAACTATAGACCAATATCATTGCTGCCCCAGTTCTCTAAGATACTAGAAAAATTATTTGTGATCAGACTGGATAGATTTCTTGATAAGCAGATGGTTCTGAGTGATAACCAATATGGTTTCAGAAAAAGCCATTCAACATCTATGGCTTTCATGGACCTTATTGAACAAATAACTACAGCTATAGATGAAAAACAATATTGTGTCAGTATCTTTGTTGACCTCAGAAAAGCCTTTGATACTATTGATCACTGCATTCTTTTGGAGAAATTGTACAAATATGGAATGAGGGGTCAAGTATTGCAATGGGTATCTAGTTATCTGACAAATAGGAAGCAATCTGTTCAAATAAAGTAGGATCAAAATTTGCTAATATTACGTGTGGGGTCCCACAGGGTTCAGTGCTTGGTCCAAAGTTGTTTCTTTTGTACATAAATGATTTGGTGAATGTGTCGGGGCTGTTTAGGTGTGTTCTGTTTGCAGATGATACCACTTTTTTTTGTTTAGGAACAAATTTGGATCATATGGTGAATATGGAAACAGAGTTTGTAAAAATACAGACTTGGTTTGGGCTTAATAAATTATCGCTAAATTTGAAGAAAACAAGTTATATGGTATTTCGTAATAGAAATACCACAGTTGATGCTACATTTAAAATTAATGGTAACATAATTAGTAAAGTGACAGAAATGAAATTTTTGGGTGTAATTATTGATGAGAACCTAACCTGGAAATCTCATCTTAATTATTTGAGAACAAAGATAGCCAGATCTATTGCTGTATTATACAAGGCAAAATAATTATTTAACGATAAAGCACTACTTATATTATATAATGCGATAGTTCTTCCATATTTGACATATTGTGTTGAAATTTGGGGAAAGGCATGTAAAACATCTACAAATTCTATTTTTATTTTACAGAAAAGAGCAATAAGAATCATCTCAGGAAAGTATTACACTCACCCATCTAACATACTATTTCAACAGCTAAATTTATTAAAGTTTTATGAACTGGTTGACTATGGAATTCTTCAGGTTATGTACAGAGCTCATACAAATTCCTTACCTCCATATATTCAATCTTATTTTATTAAAAGAGTCAGTAACTACAATTTAAAAGGATTAGAAATGTTTGTAAAACCAAAAATTAGAACAAACTCAAAGGAACGATGCACATCAGTTCAAGGAATAAAACTGTGGAATGTTTAAGTTTGAATGTAATTTATGTATTTTATTTCATAAATATTTTCTTTTTTTTTAAAGGAGCAGATGTTATAAGATTTTATCTTCTTTCTGCTTCCTTTCATTTTCTTTGTAAATTGTATTTTTTTTGTTTTGTTTTAATATTTACTCAATTTTAACTGAAAATGAATAAAGTTTGAAAAAAAAAATGTAAAAATGTCCCCGTTTCATAATTTCATCTTGATAACATTTTATTATTTTTGGTCTCTGAGCTGGAAATGTCCCCAGATTTAATGCCAGAAATGTGGTCAACTTATTTTAGGCGGAGGACACCCTGGACAGGTCCCTCTTTGATCCGTCGGTCACGTGACACCACCGGAAGTAAACATAGCTAAGTGTTAGCATTGTTAGCGTGAATCTCCGAAGCTGAATTGGAAATAACCGTTGTAAGTGTACGTACACAGGCTAATTTATTACTTGATCGATGTTTTATTTGTTATTGTTCGGTGGATAATATTGACCGATGAGGTAAAATAAACTTAGTTTTATTCGGGACTTCGAAAAGTGACGTCAGCGGACATGCATCCGGCGCTAGCAGCGTTAGCATAGTTAGCTCTGTGTTTGTTGTTGTTCATGTGTTTGTGTGTGAGAGGTGAATGTTTGAGTGTGTGCAGCAACAATGTCTTCAGTTCAGTCTCTGAGAGAGTTTATCAGCGAGCGACTAACTGCTGCTGCTGAAGAAATATTCACAGAGTTTGAAAAAACCATCGTCCAGTACGAGGAAGAGATCGATCGTCAGCGCAGACTGCTGGACATCACCTGGAAACCTCAGACACACCTGCACACAACAGGTAGGAGCTGCAGCTTAATAAATGTTGAGCAGTGCTTTCTGTTAAAGATCCATTTTATTAAAAACTGCTAAAAATCAGTTTTTTTTAAATAAAATATCAATGTTTGCATCTTTATTTGTGTATTTTGGAAACAAACTAAATATTTAAATTGAAACGAGGTCAAACGAGCAGAAGCTAAAATGAGTTAAACAAGAAAAAAGATCAACGATGTACAAATTGATGGACGTTAATCACAGACAGCTTTACAGATAACAGCCTAAAAATAAAGTCCAGTTGATCTTGTATTGAATGCCTTTTTTGATTTTATCATGTCCTGGACGACTGAGAATCCTCACCAGCATTTAGACCCAGGTATTTTAGTTTCTGTCTTTTTCATTGTTTCTTTTGCTTTTTGACTTTTCAGACGTCCCTCAGCATCATGACTGTAAAGAGGAGGAGAATCAGCATCTCTGTGACCCAGAGAGGAGCTTCAGTCCAGACCAGGAGGAACCAGAAGCTGCCCAGCTGAAAGAGGAGCAGGAAGAACTTTGTGTCAGTCAGGATGAGGAGCAGCTGGTTCTGAAGCTCGAGGCTGAAGCCTTCATGGTGACTCCTGCTTTTGAGCAAAGAGACCACGGTGAACCAGAACCAAACTGGGACCAGCTCCTCCCTATGAACTTTCCTGAGCCCGAGAACCAAGACCAGGAAGAAGCAGGACCATCTGGAGACAGAGAACTGAACCCAGGAAAGTGTTTTGATCCTGAGTCGAATGAAAAACCTGTAAAATGTGACGTTTGTGGAAAAGCCTTTCGACATAATTGTCAAATGAAGGAGCACAGAAGAATCCACACTGGTGAGAAGCCCTTCTCCTGTAAGTTCTGTGGTAAAACCTTCATGAGAAGCCGTGGCCTGATGGTCCACACCAGAACCCACACGGACCAGAGGCCTTACTCCTCTAAGGTCTGCAGTAAACGCTTCAAACAGCACAACACGTTGGTCTACCACATGCGGGTCCACAATTGTGAGAAGCCCCACACGTGTCAGACTTGTGGAAAAGGCTTCACAGTAAAGAGCCAGTTAACCATTCACGCCAGGTCTCACACAGGTAAGAGGCCTTATCCTTGTAACACCTGTGGACAAGGTTTCAGCTGCTCTCGCAGTTTGAACTTGCACCTGAGAACCCACACGGGTGAGAGACCCTATCCTTGTCCGACCTGTGGTAAAAGCTTCAGGAGAAGCGATGTGTTGCTGAGCCACATTCGGATCCACACGGGAGAGAAACCCTACACGTGTCAGACTTGCGGTAAAAGCTTCACCCAGCGAGGTCAGTTGCTGATTCACACCAGAGTTCACAGCGGTGAGAAACCCTTTTCATGTCAAATGTGTGGTAAGAACTTTGCACTACGTGGTCACTTAGCGTCCCACATAAAGACTCACACCAGAGTTCACAGCGGTGAGAAACCCTTTTCATGTCAAATTTGTGGTAAGAACTTTGCACGACGTGGTAACTTAGCGTCCCACATAAAGACTCACACCGGTGAGAAGCCCTTTTCCTGTCCAGTATGTGGCAAATGCTTCACCCAGAGAAGCAATCTGACTGTCCACGTGAAGAGACACCGGGGGGACGTATCTGTCCAACGTCAGCCTGTGAGACAGTGAAGACATCAGACTGAGGGAGGACAGCTTGAAATCAGAATCTGATCAGAACCAGAGGATCATCTGCAGGAAACAAATGGACCAGAACATCAACAGGACTAGAAGCTTCTGTTGGTCCTAAAGTAAACAGAACATCTGGAGAGAAAGTTCTAAATGTGGTTTGTGTTAAAGGAGGTCTTTAGATATAACGTGGTTCTGTTTACATATAAAGTGTTGTTTTATAATGCTGACTGATCAGGTTTGATTTTAATTTTCCTGACAAGTTAAATCTGATGTGTTTCTCTGTGTTCTGATTAAATCAACATAAAGTTAGTTTTTGTTCTAAGTGTGTTCATTTATGAAGATTTGTTAGATTTAAATCAAAACAAAACAGGAAAATCACTTTGTGCTGGCAACACCTCTTCACTTTTGAATTTGTCCTTTTTATGAAATGTTTTTTTTTTATAACTGCACAATCTAACAATAAAATGTATCTCATCAAGATAAACATTCATATTTTAAAAGTATCTCATAATTATCAGTTCTGACAGTGAATAAATGCATCAAGGAGATTGACAGAGTAAAATACACTGCTGGCCAAAAAACAAAATGGTCACACTAATATTTGGTTGGACCACCTTTATCTTTGATGACATCATGCATTTTGTGTGGCATTGTTTTGATAAACTTCTACAATGTCACAAGATCTATTTCCATCTAGTGTTGGATTTATTTTTTCACCAAGATCTTGCATTGATGACTAAGCATGATGAGTGCATCACTTCACCTGCCTCTCTTCTTACCCTGATGCACCCATCACTCTGGAACAGGATCAATCTGGACTCTTCAGAACACATGACCTTCTTCCATTGCTCCACAGTCAAATCTTTATGCTCCCTTAGAAATTGAAGCCTTTTTTTCCAGTTAGCCTCATCGGTTAGTGGTTTTCTTAAATGGTGGGTGACATCATCTTTGAACTTTGCATTGAACCATCATTAAATATTTTAGTTGACTGACCACTGGAAAGCCTCAGCCTTGGCTGAATATTTAAGAATCAGTATTGCCTCCATTAGAATTAGTTTTTAACTTAGTGTAAATAAAATGTATATTGTATCTTGGAACACAGTCTCTTGTTTACTTGTAAACAAACCCAAGTGCCTTTTCTGTGTATAAATTATGTCCTTGGGTGAAAAGCCTAAGGTGCCGTTGCAGTAAGTTTATAAAATAAAAAATAACATCCAAGCTTGTTTGATTTGATGTTTATTCATTCATACCTTTATTTAGGTAGGTTAATCTCATTGAACCTCGATGACTCATTTACAAGAGAGACCTGTCTACAAACTAGAGAATGATGACAACAGCAACAGTAGATTTTCCTTGAACAATCAACAATAGACAAACATAAGAGAGAAATACAGATTTTTTTTAAACAAGTTAAAACAAAGATATCAAAGTAGCAAAACAGACAGATTATAAGGCAGATGTAGAAAATCAAAAACAGGAACATGTCTGCATATGAATATACAGTATGAATATGAATGTTTGAAAATATGAATGTTTGTATGCATTGCCCTTAGGGGATTGTTTTGAATTCACTATATAAATAAGTTAAATTAACTGAATTGAGCTTGTTACAAGATCTCAGACTGATGAAGTCTTTTGGATAAAAGATGAAATGTTTCAACAAACAAGAACCCGTCCCTGACGTAACCTTGTTAGCTTAATTGAACTGAGTTGAACTTTTAACTCCAGGAAAATGATTATCAGGTGGTTTGTAAAGCTCAGGTTGCTTTTTATTTATTTATTTATTTATTTTTGGTTAAATTAAATATTCCCAGATGTTTCTTTTAAAGTTGACAAGTTTTATACTCTACAGCTGAGCCTCTGAGCAGCAGACTTTGCACTAAAAAGTTCAAATCCAGTCACCAGGATCAGGCTAAACTTGATCTTTTATTTGCCATTTTTGCTGCAACTCAAAGTAAACTCTGATAACTACACAGAAAGATATACAGTACAGTATTCCCCGACATTGAACTCGTCACCATGCAGCATCAGAAACTGCAGACAGGCTCACATCTGTCCCATCTCAGCCTTGACAGCAACCCTGGCAACTTTGAATGGAAGCAGCAACCGGCTGCAGCGTTTTGATCAACACACACACCATTCCCTCTTGTCGCCATTGATGCAGCATGAATTTAAATGAGCCAATTAGTGTGTGCATCTCCCCCCGGTGTCGAGTTCACCAAGTCTTTGATTGAGAGTCTGCAGCACAGCAGTGCAGCAAAAAGTGGAGCTGCCCTTTAGGCCACAGGGGCCACAAGAGATGGGCACCATGTACTTCGTGCTGTAAATTCATTTAGAGGTGGAGGTGTTCAGGATATTTGTCAATAACAGGCAGTTTTGTTTCTGTAAAATCAAATTACTTTATTCACAAGTGTATATTTTAGGGCCATTCTTTCTTTAGGTCACAAGCCAAAGAATAAAGGTGCTGATTCATTTTGCTTTTAGAATCTACTTTTAGTCTCCACAAACAAACTAATGAAAGAACAATAAAACGATTTACGTCTCCTCCCCCAATCCATGTAAATAAATAAATAATTAAGCTCTAGCAACCATTGCCATTCATGCAAACGTTTTAAACTAGAATCCTACTGTGTTGAAAAATGATTGCGGTCTTGTCAAACTTTGAAAATAACAATACAGTATGCACATATGCACATGTAGTATTACGGTATCTTGCATGATCTGTTCAGGCTTTGAGTTTCTGTTCTTAATGACTGTCAGCAACTCTTACGCCAAATCTTAGCTCAGTATTTGTAAAACTCACTGAGGTATGCAATTTTTTTGTGTAGTCCCAATGCTAACTTCCTAAATGTTTCATTCAGATCTGTTCAGTGGTTCAGATTGAAATATTTTGCTAACAGACAGAGGCACACACAGACACGGTGGGAAATAATAGTTACATTATCAGTGTTTAAAAAAAAACCTAATAAGTAAATGTAAAATTAAATTGAAATTTAATTAAAATTAAGCCAGTTGCAGACCCATCATGCAGATTTTATACTTTTCTTATCAAATAAATAAAAAATGTGGCTGATTTAAACCTTAAGAAGCTGTTTTATTACTTTTCTTGTCTTTTTCTTCTCTAATCAGATTTTGAAAACCAAAGTGAATTATTTTCTTATCCCTGCCATGACCCCCCCACCCCCCACCCTTTGTGTTTACTTCAACACAAAGATAATATTTTATTTACTTCACGTTGTCTTTTTTTTTTTAGTTGTTGCAAGGAAAGTCCATCCCCAAACTGGGTTCACTGGACCAGATCGAAACAGGAAGTGGAGATGCAGAAGGACGTTCCAGCGGCGCCTGCGACGACGAGGATGGCTGTGGAGGTTCAGGTGGCGGTGAGGTCAAGAGAAAACTCTTCAAAGTATCCAAATGTGAGTTTTTTTGTCCTTTAAATGTTTGTTTTTTTCTGGCATACTTGGTCCCAGATAAAAAATTTAACACCAAATGGTCTTAAAGGTCCACTTACATGATTTTGTAACAATGCATAAAATTGCCCAACATAAATATCATGTATCATTCAACTATGTTCATTTTTGCAAACAAACATAAATATATTTAATTTTGATTTAAAAGTGATTTTAAACTTTGCACCGTGTTTATTCACGGGAAATCCGATTACACGCGAATGCAACATCTGTGACGTAGTATTGAGCAGAGGGCTCTGGTATGCTTTTACATATTAATGGCGGACAATTTAAAACCCGACGAATTTAGCAATCTAAGTGAAGATTTGAGCTATTTGTCTTCAGTTTGGGAAGCAGAAAGTTAGATGAACAAGAAACAACAGGTTCTAATTTAGGTCCGCACCCGTATTTATTTGAGTCTTACCTTATTTCAGAAAGCAAGGGTGAGGGGGGCGGGGCAGCTTTATTTATTCCATTCTAGACGAGTATTTCATCTTTTGGGAAAGTGAAAAGGCTCACTTGTTCACTGATGATGTAAGAGCACCCAAATGCGACACAACGTAACGGCATTTTTCAAGTAAAAAAAAAAAAGGCGATCTGCAGGCGAGCTTACAGACAGACGCACACTGCCTCTGCCCGATATTACATCACAGATGTTGCATTCGTGTGTAATCAGATTTCCCGTGAATAAACACGGCGCAAAGTTCAAAATCACTTTTAAATCAAAATTAAATTGATTTATCATTTTGCTTGTACAAACGAACATAGTTGAATGAT
>JBBPBX010057064.1:0-10137 GCA_038048925.1 Garcialebias charrua | reverse complement strand
GACGACAAAGACAGGCTGTTGGAGGTTGCCATTGGTTTTTGAAGTTGCTGAGAAGAATTGTCTGAATAGGACGGTCTTGTATTGGATCTGCCCGTCCTTTAGTTTTACTCACTGCCCGGGGACCCCGTGAACTTACAAGATGCACACGGGGCCAAATTTATAGGTAAACATCAATAAAACTGTTTATTCATAATAATATCCAGCAAAATTAAAAACACTGATCAACGTGGAAATGATTCAGATATTTGACTAAATTACAGAAAACAATGAAACATTTCACACTGTCCACCCACTGAGCTCTTTGGACAGTAAATCAAGTGAAAGTCTTGTAAAGATTTAAACGTTACTGTCACAGAGAGGACGACAACACAAACAACAACAAACAACATGAGAATGAAAATACAGTACAACAGTTTTTCTACAGAGTCATGTTCCAAACAATCAGAAAACTTCACGAAGCTCAGTTCGTCCAGAAGAAACGCGTCCTTACACTAAAAGAAACCAAGAAGAAGAGTTACAGGCAGCAAGCAACCCACCCCCCACCCACCTCTCTCCATTAAAAAGATCAGATTGGTTCATCTGAACCGAAGTCACTGATCAAATCTGTGCTGGGCAGAAGAAACAAGAAAACATCTTTAGACAAACGTGTTGCTGGAAACAGCATCAAGACGCTGCACCAAGTCAAATCATCTGGTGGGGAGGGGGTTACAGAATAGCTGATTAAGTTGTGCCAGAGTTTCAGTACAAAGAAACATGCTGGTGAAGATTCTCAGTCGTCCAGGACATGATAAATCAAAAAAGGCGTTCAATACAGAAACAACTGGAACAACTGAATTGAGAAAAGCTCATCGGATGATGAGCGAAACATCTTCTGTTACAAATAAAGTCCAGTTGTTTCTGTATTGAACGCCTTTTTTGATTTACAAAGAAACACGAACACACACGATATTAAAAAATAACCGAATACAAAAAGACCAACATTAAAACAGGTCGTGTGCAGACGGAAACATTAAAGTGTTTATTGTGGTGCAGGATTAATTTTATGCGTTTTTTTTTTTTAAAGTTAGGCACAGGGAGGAAGGTGAACTGGGGGCTGTTCACTTCCATCAATCACTGACACGTTTGATTGGTTTTCCCAGTAGGAGCAGATCACCAGGGGCCTCATGTACAAAGACTTGCGTGGACTTCTTACTGAAACGTGACGTACGGTCAAATCCAGAAAACGGCGTACGCACAAAAAAATCCAGATGTATCAAACTGTGCGTACGCCGGAATCCACGCACATTGCTTTTGTACATCACAATCAACGTGGAATTGAGCGCACATGAGAGAGTGGCCGACTCCGCCTTTGACACGCCTCCATATTTTTTTTCTTCTTCTTTCGGCTTTTCCCTGCGTTAGGGGTCACCACAGCGATCTAGTCGCACGAAGATTTGGCAGTTGTTTTTACGCCGGATGCCCTTCCTGACACAACCACAGACCACCGAGCAACCACAGCCCTCTGTGTGGAGTAGAGAGCTGATATCTAGGGTTCCCGGGGGAGCAGATGGTGTGGGTTAAGGGCCTTGCTCAAGGGCCCAGAGTGGGGCAGATGAGGGTGGAGACAAGTGTATGGACAAGTGTGACCGCTTCACTTATCCCACCCACATCTTTGATGTTGTCGGTACCGGGGCTTGAACCGGCGATCTTCCGATCACAAGCGCACCTTCTTAACCTCTGCGCCACCACTCCCACATTTGACACGCCTCCATATAAATATGCAAATTCATTTAAATATGCCCTGCACCAGAGGAATGTCATCTTTGCTCAATTGCAAATCATGTCGAAACGTGGAAAAAAGAGGAACTTCACAGACTGTGAACTGGAGACACTTCTGAGTGATGTAGAGGCACGGAAAAAGTTTGGCACGCTCAGCGCAAAACAAACCGCCCACTTTTAAACGACAAGTTGACCAAACTAAACTGTAATGCTTGAATAGGTCAATGGAAACAGCGTTTGCCATCCGTCCCAAACCTTATGGGTTCAATTCCCGCATGGTACAACGTTTTTTTTATTCATTCCAGATTAAAAAAACACAAGAAAACTATTTACAAAACAAGAAATAAAACAATACATGAAATGAAAGGAAGCAGAGGAAGAAAATAATCTTATCTGCCCCTTCTCAAACTAAATTATTTTTTTCAAACACTCGATTCAAACAACTAATTTTACGTTTGTCTCTTATTGGATAAGAAAAAAGGAGTTAATATGCCTGTGGTTAGCACATTCTTCTTTTTTTTATCCAATAAAAGAGTGTTTGAAAAAAATTAGTTTGAGATGGGGCAGATACGATTATTTTCTTCTTCTGCTTCCTTTCATTTCATGTATCGTTTTATTTCTTGTTGTTTTGTAAATAGTTTTCTTGTGTTTTTTTAATCTGGAATGAATTTTTTTTTTTAAACGTACCATGTAGGGATTGAACCCATAAGGTTTGAAACGGAAGGCGAACGCTCTTTCCATTGACCTATCCAGGCATGTTAGTTTAGCTTGGTCAACTTCTGATTTAAACTAACCGTCCCTCATAAAATTATTGTTGCCACTATTTTTCGCATGCTTTTGTATCCACTCATCTAATTGCGTCCATGTGGATGTAATAATTGTTAATCATGTGTGTTTGGTGTGAACAATAATGATTTTCACATCATGAACAGTTTCTCAGAATCACCTCTAAGTGTCGCCAATGGAACCAAAACTACAGAAATGTGCGTACGCCAGCCCTGGAGTTGGCGTGGGGCTGCGCACATTTCCACGTTCAGTTCTGTTTTGATACATACGGAGTTTTGCGTGGAAAATGGCGTACGTAAGGTTTTTGTGCGTACGCACCGTTGATACATGAGGCCCCAGGGGCCTCATGTATCAACCATTTTCCACGCAAAACTCCGTATGTATCAAAACAGAACTGAACGTGGAAATGTGCGCAGCTCCACGCCGACTCCAAGGTTGGCGTACGCACGTTTCTGTGGTTTTGATTCCTTTGGCGACACTTACAGGTGATTCTGAGAAGCTGTTCATGATGTGAAAATAATTATTATTCCCACCAAACACACATGATTAACAATTATTACATCCACATGGATGCAATTAAATAAAGGACGCGCAAAGTTGTGCAAAAAATACATTTAACAGGAACGGATTCAGCCTTATTGGAGGATATAATAAATAGTGTAACATGCAGAGCATTTATTTATAAACAGATATAATTTTCTGATCTATGATATGGCTTATCAGCCGTTTTCAGGAATAATCCTTTTTCAGTTTGGCACTGCTGTGCTCTGGGGCGCAACACAGGAGCCGTGCACCACGCGTGCATACAGAAGCAGCGATCAAACTGTTCCGCAGGAGCTTTCCAGAGGGAGCTGGCAGAACGATCGGGACTGTCCAGTCCACACAAAGCCGGATCATATCCAATGGAATGGTCTCATCTATATGATTCTAAAGGCTTAGTTATGGTCGCGCTTTGGAGCGCGCGCACCCTCGCCGGCAGTGGAGGTGTTTCATAATCTGCGTTTATTGTAGATTTCTCCAAAATGACACGTGAAAGTACACCTTATAACTTGTAGGAGAGTAAAAGCTTCACAGACAAACAGATTGCGCACAAAGGCTGCGGCGCGCGCAGCCTTTGTGGAGACTCCAACATCATGTCATGTTATGAAAACTCTCCACTGAGGCGCAGAGACTCGTTTCTTCATATCAGCTATTAAATAAACAAAGATCTATGTTCTACCAAACATCTAAGTTACTCTGTGTTTACAGTAATTATGGTAATAAACTCGTGCGCAAAGTTAATATTTTCACTGGATGGATGAGCCAGTTGCGCACCAAAGCAGGGTGCGCGCGCACACAAATACCGACACACAATCACTCGTTCTTTGCGTGATAAACACATTTTATTACTATTCTTACTTAGGATTTTTTTCCTCACTCATATTATATTAAATTCATTATTTTCCTGAATCTAGAAATCATTTCTGATCGCGCAGGGATCAAACAAACATGTCCTTCACACATGCAGGAAGTAATTTGCATCTGTTTAACATATGTAAATGAAGGCGTGTCAGGGGAGGTGTCTCACGTGCGCTCAGTTCCACGTTAATTGTGATGTACAAAAGGAATGTGCGTGGATTCAGGTGTACGCACGGTTTGATACATCTGGATTTTTTTGTGCGTACGTAGTTTTCTGGATTTGACCGTACGTCACGTTTCAGTAAGAAATCCACGCAAGTCTTTGTACATGAGGCCCCAGGTCCAGATGAACCCAACTAAAAGCAACACGTCTGATGGGTTTTCAAACCAAACCCTTGCAGCATCTACTAAAATGAATCACACTCCTAAAACAGGCGGAGAACGAGTCCACCTTGCAAATGGCCATCTCATCCTTTTATTCACTCAGTGGGTAGGCAGTTTGCTAGAAAAACAGGTTCAGACAGTTTTCAACAATAGATGTACAATACTCAGTTTTGGCCGAGTCAGGAACAACAGGTCTTAAAACAAAGAACACTGGGCCTCATGCACGAACCGTTCGTACGCACAGATTTGTTCTTAAAGTATGCGTACGAGTGATTTAGGATCATTTGTGGCATTCAACAATGTTTTTGTATCCTAAGATTTTTTTCAGATACGAACAAAATTTACGTGTGGTCCGGACCTGTCGTATATTTTACGAGCAGACAGTCTGCTGTTATCCAGATGGAATTTCTCCATTAATAACTTCATATTTCATTATTTAGAAAATATCCTGAGTTTATAAAAGTCACACACCACAATTGTTTTTGACAATAGGTTCTGTTTGAAGTCGAATTATAATTTTAAATGTAATAATGACTAACGGATTAAAGTATTTAAATTAAAATCAATTTGCCATCAATGCCGTTTTCTAACACTACAATATTAATATGAAGATCTCAAACTGAAACCAACTTAAATATGAATTAATTTAAGTTTAATTTGTCTCGGTAACGCAGACTTCGGTAACGCAGACTTTACATTGACCTCCTCCTGTTGCAGTCATAGATCTCAGATAGCTCAATGAGATGAGCGTTGCGTCGCAGTTCCGAACCTTATGGGTTCAATTCCCACATGGGACAACGTTTTTTTTCTCCTTTTAATTCATTCCAGATTTAAAAAACACAAGAAAACTATTTACAATACAACAAGAAATAAAGCATAAAGTCTTTTTAATCTGGAAAGAATAAATAATCTAAAGAAAGAAGGAAAAAAGAAATAGTCATACCTTGTAGGAATCGAACCCACGAGGTCTCGATAAGGTTAGGAGCACCTATAATAATAATAATAATAATCATCATTTTATTTAAAAGCGCCTTTCATGACACCCAAGGACACTTAACAAACCAACACAGTGAATACAGAGCAAACATTATCAGCGACAAATTGAAATATAAAATACATAAAGGATATAAAATGGAAGATAAAAATACATTTAGTAAAGTTAATGATAAGCTAGTCTAAAGAGATGGGTTTTCAGGGCAGTCTTGAACAGAGAAAGGGAGGTGGTGTTTCGAAGGTCGGGCGGTAGAGCGTTCCAGAGGTGAGGGGCAGAGCAGGTGAAGGCCCTGCTCCCCATGGTGGAGAGGCGGGCAGAGGGTACATGGAGTTGTAGTGAAGAGGAGGACCTGAGAGAGCGTGATGGGATGGAGATTTGTAGGAGGTCGGATAGATAAGGTGGGGCAAGGTTGTGGATAGCTTTGAACGTGAGAAGTAGAATTTTGAAGATGATGCGTGATTTGACCGGGAGCCAGTGGAGCTGCTGCAGGACAGGAGTGATGTGGTTATAGTAGGAGGTTTGAGTGATGACACGGGCAGCTGAGTTCTGGACCATCTGTAACTTGTGGAGAGATTTGTTGGGGAGGCCGTAGAGAAGGGAGTTGCAGTAGTCAATACGGGAAGTCACAAGACTGTGCACCAGGATGGCTGTGGAGCGGGGTGTGAGAGAAGGACGGAGACGGTTAATATTACGGAGGTGGAAATAGGCAGACCGAGTAATATTGTTGATGTGTGAAGTGAAGGAAAGAGTGGTGTCGAGGATGACACCGAGGCTCTTGACCTGAGGGGAGGGGGATAGCAGAGAGTTGTTAAGGGGGACGAGAAGATGTTCTGATTTTGAAATAGAGTTTTTGGTACCGACGAGAATGACTTCTGTTTTGTTGCTGTTTAGTTGAAGGAAATTGTTAGAAAACCAGTGATTAAGCTCAATGAGACAGTCGGTGAGGATGGAGGGCGGGTGGGTGGAGTTAGGTTTTGATGACAGGTAGAGCTGCGTGTCATCAGCATAACAGTGGAAATGGATGCCATGTTTGCGGAAGATGTGGCCTAGAGGAAGGAGGTAAATGATGAAGAGGAGGGGTCCGAGGACAGAGCCTTGGGGGACACCCGTGGAGACAGGGGAAGACTGGGAACGGAAGGATTTAAGCTGAATGAATTGAGTGCGGTCAGAGAGATAGGAGGTGAACCAGTCTAACGGGGTACCTGAGATGCCGATGGAGGTTAGTCTGTTGAGGAGGATAGAATGACAGATGGTGTCGAAGGCAGAACTTAGATCAAGAAGAATGAGGATGGACAGAAGACCAGAGTCAGCAGCAAGAAGAAGGTCGTTCTAACGGCACCTAACGGTGCAATGCTTTACCCAGTGAGCCACCAGGACGCGTGTATATTTTAAGGGCCACATTTATTATAAACAAACATTCTTTGGCTTTAGCTGGTCATTTACTCCCATGAGTGACGCTGCTAATAAGGACAGATTTTCTTTTCTTGATCACAGAGAGCAGAACTTCAATCTCCGCACCGGTAGAGTTCTTCTTTTTACTTTTCGCTGTCATTTTATGAACGAACACGTTTTGCCTCTGAGGCAGGAAACGTAGCCTTATATGGTGTTTTGAGGGGTGGGAATTATGTAAATAACCTCTCCGCGTGCACGCGCAGGTGAATAGAACAGGTGGAATTCATCATACGTACGCAGCTCATTTACACACTTTTCCTGAGGATAGAAGAGTTTGTTGAATCTGACGTGGCATGTTCGTACGAACACTTCATACGAACAAAAGTAAGAGAAATTTAGGATAAAAATACGAACATGTTCGTGCATGAGGCCCATTCTTTTGATCTTCTGTTTTTCAGTAATTGTTGTGTAAGACAAATACCTTTGCAAGGAGTTTACACAGATTGAGCTATGTTTGCAAAAGTATATTTCAAAAGTTAAAATGATCAACATTAACTTACATCTAACAGTCTGCCCTTTTTATCATTTGAACTTTTTAACAGATGAATAGTACAAAAAAAAAACCTCCGGGTCTAAAGAAATGGCAGGAAAAACGTAAACTATCACCCCTGGGCCCTCACCAGATGGTGGCCTTTGTGACAACTTTTAAGCTCATCTTTACAAGTTTTTATTTATGGCCAGTAGAGTAAAATAATTTTAAAAACTTTAAAGAAATTTTAAAAATAAAGAATTTAAACTTAAGGAAATTCAAACTAAAATAATTAAAAAACTTAACGTTTAAACTAAAATAGTTTAAAAACTTAAAGAAGCTTAAACTAAAAGTAAAGAATTTAAAAAGTAAAAGGTAACTTCTTTCACTAAAAAAACATTTTCAAAACATGAGAAAACAACTCTTAAAGTATAGGAAATCAATTATTGAAACACATAGCAAAGAAAAATCTCTTTTAAAATCTCTTAAGTTGTTTACTTGGTGGGAGAACAATGTGCTGGAACTACTCTGACTGATGAAGCCCTCTGGAGTGAGGGTGAAACGTTTCTACTAAAAAGAAATTGTCTAGATGAACTGATTGAGAATTATCGGATTTGATACCTGGATTACAGAGTATGAACTTTCTTGTCTTGAACCACTTTGGCTGTGGCTACCTGCTTGGGAGGAGTCAATGAGGGACAGGACGGCCTCTAGAAACCATCTTGGCTCTAGCAAACTGGTTGGTCCACTTAAGTTATTTACTTGGTGGGGGAACAGTGTGCTGGAACTACTCTGACTGATGAAGCCCTCTGGAGTGAGGGTGAAACGTTTCTACTAAAAAGAAACTGTCCAGATGACCTGATTGAGAATTATCGGATTTGATACCTGGATTACTGAGCATGAACTTTCTTGTCTTGAACCACTTTGGCTGTGGCTGCCTGCCTGGGAGGAGTCGACGAGGGACAGGACGGCCTCCAGAAACCATCTTGGCTCCAGCAAACTGGTTGGTCCACTTAAGTTGTTTACTTGGTGGGGGAACAGTGTGCTGGAACTACTCTGACTGATGAAGCCCTCTGGAGTGAGGGTGAAACGTTTCTACTAAAAAGAAACTGTCCAGAGGACCTGATTGAGAATTATCGGATTTGATACCTGGATTACTGAGCATGAACTTTCTTGCCTATTAAATGCAATTAATCAATATCAAAATCAATTATCTTTTAGCTAATCCTATTTTGGAACATCTGTCAGCATTTACCCTTCAACCGAGCCATCCTGGTTTGCACAAAAAGGATTTCAAACCACTCTACAAAGTAAAAGCACTCAATTACATAAAAATGAAAACATTAATTTAACACAAACCAAAATCAAAGCCAAATTCCCTAGATACCAATATTCATACATACTTAAATTCATAAATCCTTGCAGTTCACCATATGCTTGTCCAGAAACCTAAACAGAATCTATTCAGTTTAGTTCAATCAAGTCTATGTATAGTATTAATTACCATGGAAGTCCTCTTCAAGCACTTCACATACACAAAAAGTTAACTAGTACCAAAATCTAATAATCCCAACTAATGCCACATGTTCTGTGTAAGTCTGCACAATTTGATTGTATGTCTGTGTGTATGTGTGTGTGTGTGTGTGTGTGTGTGTGTGTGTATGTGTATGTGTATGTGTGTGTGTGTGTGTGTGTGTGTGTGTGTGTGTGTGTGTATGTGTGTGTGTCTGTGTCTGTGTCTGTGTATGTTTTCAGGCTAAGGTGTAGTTTCCACAAGTGACAATCACAACTCTGTGTCCCCTGAGTCACGAAACCAGTTTGTTGTGTTTTGTTTTTCACTTCAGGCTAAAAATACCAGTTTTAGCTCAGGCGGCTTCAGGCTCAGAATACTAGTTTCAGTTCAGAATAGCTGGGGAACAAGCATTCTTCCTTTAAAGTGACTTTGCAACTGTTTCCTCACATTCAGGAGTAAACAGAAAGCATTTAATAAATCACAAACATAACAAACATTAACTTCCTCTTTTGTGTCAGAGCTCATGTTAGGATTGTCTGTGGTTAGTCATGCTGGATAGCCACCTCTATAATTAGAGTTGTTCCCTGTAACAGGAAACATGCCTCTACGTGCAGAACATCTTCTATGTTGCTGAGAGAAAGGTTCCTGACAGTTTCGCGCATAATGACCGACCTTATTGCAATTCCAGCAATTATCGGAAACATTTTGTCATGGTGGATGGAAAGACTATGGTCTGTGCCTGTTAAAATCATAGCCTCTTTGTTTTCCACGTCCACTTCTGTAATCATGTCTCATTGGGGCAGTGTAGCAAATTTCTGAGTCTACTAATGGACTGGTAACACCTTCAACCACCTTTCTCATTCCTCAAGGGTCCATGGTTGAAAGACCAGGGCAAATTAAGGAACACCATCAGCACTTCCAACTGGGTTCATAACTTGTATGAGGGGGAAGATGTCAGAAGGACCAGTTTGGTCAGAGTATGTGACCTGTGTGGTCCCTGTTATGTGAGCTAGGGTTTCTGCCTGAAGCCTGGTCACTACCTGGCTGGCTGGGTGTGTCCGTAGACTTGTTTGTGTCAGTCAACTGGTTGACAGGACAAAGACCTTCGGGTGAGGCTGAAACCACAGGCGCGTCATATGGGGGAGGGTATATGAAATATGAGTTTTTGGTATTAAATGTTTTCTGAATAATGTTTATCAATTTTTATGCTAAGAGTTAATGCTTTCTGCAACACTTGTGAGTTGCATATATGCCTGGCTAGTTTAGTGTCAAGCTGATCCTAAAACTGAATCTGAACTCTGTTTTCTGCAACTTGGTTTTGCAATTATGTTTTATCAGGCGCAGTTATGTGAGGAAACTAAGCTCGTTTCTTACACATGACCT
>JBBPBX010057063.1:0-22559 GCA_038048925.1 Garcialebias charrua | reverse complement strand
GTTCTGACAATAAAGTTGACTTTGACTTTGATGTTCCAATAAGAAACTGCTCGATACACAGCTGTTCTTTTGAAAGCATTAGTCCTATAGGCAGAGTAATATAAAAGTAACAGAGGCTCTTCTAGTATTAAAGCTGGGGTATGTAAGATTGTAATGTAGTATGTAACTTTTCAAACAATATATATTTTAACATATTTCTTCACTCTGTCACTAGATTGATGTTAGAGAGGTAATCTCTGAAAAAACTAAAAAAAATATTGTCCCCTTGCTTCTCCAGGTGGTAAATAAGCATTTCTAAAAAGAAAAAGTGACCCGCCATTTTCCAGCCAATAAAAACAAAGTTTGTAACCAGCCAATAAAAACCGAGCTTGAATTTGAATCAGCCAATAAAAACAGAGCTTGAATTCAAATTTCAACAGACCACAAGGGGGCAGAGCCATATATGGCTCTGAGGGGGAGGGATCAGAATGCTTTGCTTGTTGAAATTTTTTCTAAGTGCTGCTGTTCTACAGAAACTGCAGACTGAACCTTTAAAAGCATGTCTGTTGCAGGTCGGTAGTAACAACTGTGAGAAAAGGCTCTGGTTTAAGTGAAGTCCAGATTTTGTGTAAAGAGAGAAGAAGGCTGCATGATAGTCAGTCACAGACTTTCAGCACTGATGCATGAAATCGACGTTCGCTCTAAAAGGTCATCCGCGTGCCAGTCTCTACGTGGACTTTTGATGGACTTGAGACCTGTCCAGGTGTCCCCCGCCTCTCGCACAGTGATGGCTGGACATGGGCACCGGTGACCCCCGTTACCCGAATAGGAAAATGTGCATAAAGATAATGGATGGATGGATTCAGCTAGCAAATATATTAACAAAAACTAAGTAATTATTATTCAAATGTTTAACGCCTTTCATGCCTGAAGTTGAGTTCATCTGATGTTGAGAAATGACAGGATTGTAAATGTTTTGGTCAAACATTGAAAATAACGTTATGCACGCTCTCACTTGATACGCAACATGTCACACTCAGAATGCCCTGCGAATGACTCTCAGCTACATTTTAGCTCAATATTTGTTGAATTAACTGAGTTACAGCCATTTTTGTGTTTGCCAATTTGGATTGTCTTTGCCGGCTGTCTTGAATTTTGGTCGGAGCCAAAGTTAATTACGTAGTTAAAAGTGTACATCCAATGATTTATTTCTGGAAAGTCCATTGACATACAGCAGAGGAGGTGACAAATGGCATTTTCAAATGAAACGTTTGAACAACAGAAAGATGGGCTGCATGGATTTTGCTAACAGGTACTGTATTCTTGTCATTAATTTAACTGTGAAACTTTCAGGTTCATTGTTGTTGTTGATTTGCTAGAAATATATAAAAAATAAAGATTAACACAGGGAAAATTTGTTTCACAGTTTTATCATTGACGTATTCTGTTTTTAAGTATAGCCTTCATAATTATGAACTAACTGTTACGATTTGTGTGTGTGTGTGGCTGGCGCATATGTGTATTTTGGACTAATTATCACTTGTTTAAAAGCTGTGTTGCATGGACAAATGTGCAATGATTTTTTTCTCACTTTTCAGCTGCACCTTATCTGTAGTTTTAATTGGTATGTTTTGTAAAAATGCATGTATAGGTCAAAGCAACATGGAACTCTGACAGGCCACTCTTTTCTTAACAAGACGCCTTGTTAAGCTTATTCACTAATACTGTAATCTGAATCCAAAAATAGAAATGAGAAAAATCAGAGAATATATTTTGAGTTGTTTGTAAGCGTTTTTGTCTTAACGCACCATAAAAGAGCATTTTTGTTCTACAGCGCCCACCCTGCCATGAAGGACCAATCTTCTCACATCGCCTGGAGCAGACACTGACCCTGTGACCCCACTGACACCTCCAAGCTTCCAGATCCTCTTGAGGGGCCAGTCAACGAGAACCTGCCCCAGGCCTGTGACACTGATGGTTACAGTAAACAGACGTGCGCTCTCACACAGGCAGACGCGTGTTCAACACTAACACAAACCTTAGGGGGGTCACACATGTGAAAATTTGCTGTAATTTATTTTTTTTAAAGAAACCTGAAGATTTGGTTGAAGTCTACAGAAAGGAGAGCGTTTTTGAATGAATGCACCAACGAAGACCTTGGCAGAGATGTTTCAGGGGGCAGAATGTGTGGAATGTGGTTTTACACTGGTTCCCAACGCTCCGCAAGCCTGGCATTCTGCAACCGATCTGTGTTGTCTGAATCCTGCAGCCCTGCACAGCTGTCGGGCCCCAACAGGAGGTGGACAGGCTGCTCGAGCGAGAGAGAGAAAGTATGTTGTTCCATGAAATGCCTCTATAGTGAACGCTTCCCATTTCTAATTTGGATGCTTGTATTTGTGATGTCAGCGAAGTGATCGATTCAAGCTGCATCATGTACACTACATGCAATCCGGCTCCGGTCCGCTCCGGTCCGACCCAGGGGCGTAGATCCTGGGGGGGTCGGGGGGGTCCAGACCCCCCAATCTAGGGGATTGTAGATTTGTCCCCCCCAATAATTCAATAAAGGAAACTGTATTTAAACAATATAAATATAAAAAGGCAAAAAAAGAGCAAAAAATCCGCCTTTAATCTAAGAAAAAAAAAAAGATTTTTTATTTATTACATTTCACTGTAACTTGCCGACCCCCCCAAAATTGCTTTAAAAAAATTCCCTGTTTATGGTCCATCCCCAATAATGAGATGAAATCCACGCCCTTGTCTGTCAGCCCCGCTAAATAAAACCTTTTGATAAAAATGGTATTTTTTCGTTTGAATGCAACAGTCTTTAGAAAATTGGAAACTTTCCTCCAACTTTTAACAGTTTTCTAACACCCAAAACCCTTGTTTCTTTTTCTTGGCACACCATTGATGTCTTTCCTTCTTTTTCCTTGCATCAGGTGGTCTCTGTTGGTGCCTCGTAAGTACGATACAGCATTTTCCTCTCTCATTCCCTCCCTGTTCATCTCTCACACACTGTGTGAATTCCTCACAGGATCAGACCTGCTTTTTATGCTTCACTGGTTTTCACTCAAAGTGAGTTGAGAGGGAGAGGGGAGGCGAAAAGGGGGAGGTGGGGGTTTAGCAACCAAAACTCTAAAAAGAAACTGAGAGTGTTAGAAGTTAAAATAGGGAGGAGGAAAGGGTCAGGGAAATATATAAGGGAAACACAAAAGGAGTAGAAGAGGGGTGGCACAGGGTGGAAGGGAAATAAAAGGTCATCATTTCTGCCAGGGGACTTGCAGTTGCCCAGACAACAAACAAAGCAGAGTCGGTTGGACAATGTGCACGACGGAGCGAGCTGAAAAGAGAAGAGAAATGCTTTGGGGAGAGGAATAACAAGAGCTGAGAGTTACCCTGCTCATCACGGGGATCATATCTGTAACAGTTTGTTATGATGTCATGGGTAATAACTCGAAGATTTGCAGTGATTTCTGCAATATCACTCTAATCTAAAAATTACTCAAACCAGCCCTTAAAAAAAAAGTGATAATTAGACATAAACACACTCCAGGGAGGCAGAAACGTCTCTTGAACGGGAAAAAGATAAATCACTCACAAGTCGACGCCGTATGTCACCAGAAGGCGGAGGAAAGCATCAGCACAGAGAAAGACGAGCTTTGGGGTTTGGTGTGGCTCTGAATTGAAAAGCGATGAGAGAATGTTAATGATATGCAGGGATAAAGAGGTCAGGCCAAATTAAAATACAACTGGAGTCTTTTGTTAAGACTTTTAAAAAAAAATGTAGGAAACTGCTGGTGAAGAGGAGGGAGGACGAAAGAGGTGATGATGGGGGAGTGAAAGGCTGATGAAAAGGTGGCATCGGTAGAGCGGAAACGAAGCCAAGTAGGAGTTGAAATATAAAACATTTTGAGAATCAGCTAAAAACTAAGTGATTTGAATCGTTCAAGCGAATGAAACTCATCTTTTATTTAGGGACCTATTTTATTACATGTATACTGTATTTAACATATAGTTGCATGTTTGCCCCACAATTTGTTCAAATTGTTTAGAATATGTGAAGTAGTTGTGAACAATTATTATCTTACCTGTTGTAGATAGCTCTTTGCCATGTGCCAAAAAGCCTGATACAGCAAACCCCCGACCTACGACCCCATCGACCTGCGAACCACGGGACCTACGAACGTATCATATTTAATAAAAATATGAAATTACTGTATTAAAAAAATAAATATATATATATTTTTTTGTGTTTAAATGTTCTTAATTTCATGTGTACATCACTTTGTTGCAGCTGTGGTTGTTTTAAAGGCTTTATAAATAATAATTATGATAAAAAATGATCATTTCTGATCATTTTTGTCATGATTGCGCAATAATTGTGCAACTTCCGGTCATAACAGGAAGAAGGTCGGTCATAACAGGAAGAAGGTCGCCAGTCACCGGAGGCCAGCCATCTTAGGGTTAGTCACGGCTACAGGCAGCAAGGTTTGGAAGACTTGTTGATCAGGATTGCCTCATATGGATTAATTACTATCTGGAATCGCTCTGTGAGCTCTGTGGACGTCTCAGGCGGAGAAGCAGCTGCAGATTGATGGCCGATTGGGCCGCACCGCCGCTCCAACACCAGCTCATGGCCTGGCTAGCAGAAGCTAACACAGGCCTCGAGAGCTAACACAGGCCTCGAGCAGCTCCCGTGGTTTGCTCGTCGCGCTGCTCGGCCTGATAACAACAACGCATGGCAACCTAAGATGTCGGCTATGACCATCTCAAAGTAAGAAAATATATTTTTATTTATTCTGTAAATGTGAATAGCAATGTTTAACATTACAGTACACTACTGTACATGCTTAAATGTGTGCGCGCGCTCCGTTAGCATGATAAATAAAGGTTGAATGAATGAATGAATGAATTATTTTTTTTTTTAAATATAATTTTCACCCCCTACCTACGAACGGATCGAGCTGCGAACGGTTCTTAGGTCCCAAACTCGTTCGTAGGTCGGGGGTTACCTGTACTCTAAAGCTCAGAGGTCCAACGAAGGTTCATTCACCTTTGCTGCCACTTTGAACGATGACAGCATCGTTGACAGGCTGAATGTCTCACCGACAAACTTCAGACTTTTCTCAATTGGATTTATTGGTTCATGGACTAAAGATTGCCCAATTCATGCCACTGCTGCCTTTCACAACAGCCAACCCTTTAAAAAAGTATATGTACTGAAAAAACTATAGATGTAAACATTTATGCATGAAACACTATGAATTTTTTTTAGATGTATTGTTTCATAAAGAGTTTCAGCTTGTCAATCTGGTCTGAATTTAACTCTATTTCCCCCAAACCATGGTCATTCAAGAAGCTATTGACAACACGTAAGATATTAATTATTTATACGGAACCCCACTTCAACAGATTTGAGCTTTTCCTTTAATTCCTTTAGCTCTGTTCATCAGGCAGTCAGGATGCTATACTCTGCCTGCTCTGCCTCCCCTCCCACTTGTACTGCCTTAACACAAAAAAAAAACTTTCACACATTACCACACAACACAAAGATTTTAACACTGGACTCTGTGTCATCAAAACGGGTTATTCACTCAACTCACGGTCATGTGCTCATTCAGTTTGCACTACTTCTCATATTTGCACTAATGTTTGTATTACATTACTGCCTATAGTCATACTACTGTTTACATTTACATTTACTGTTTACATTTATTACCACTGTTTACATTTATTACTACTGTTTACATTTATTACTACTGTTTACATTTGCACTACTTTTTATATCGACACTACTGTTGATATATATATTCTTTTTATTAGCCTTATTGTATAGGCCACTTTACCTCTATACCAATATCAACTACCTCATACATATACTGTGTACATAAACTTCATATGCTGCTTTGTCAATCTATTACAAATGTCAATGTCAGAACCTTCATTTTATTTTATAGATATACTTTTTATACTTTTATACTACTATGCAAAAACTCAGGACAGTATTACACTTTTATTTCATTTTATGCTTATGTTTATTAAATGTTTTAGTGTTTAAATGGTTACTGTTGCACCGAAGGGACTGAGAGAAATGCAATTTCAATCCTGTGTATGTCCTGTACATATTGCAGTTTTGACAATAAAGTTGACTTTAACTTTGACTTTAATAAGAAAACCAACACATGACTAGAACTGTAGAGTATAAAATGTAGCCAGTTGTGAAAATTTCACTTCTAAATTATGAGTAAAACGCTACAGTATCCTACTGTAAACGTCTTTGAGTCAATAATTATAGAAACATTTTAAGATTTTGGAGAAGCTTAAAGAGAAATGCAAGTCTTCAAATACCAAGCAGCCCACATTCTATTATACTTATCCAGGTTTATCCAAGGTGGAGCTCAGAGTGTGTAAATAACCTTTATTGTCTCTTGCTGCTGATGGAGCTCCAGCTAAAGTTTCCCTCCTCTCAGTGTGACAAGTACCAACATGCTCTTTACCTGCTTTATAGCCCTTTTTCACTCTGTTTGAATCTGCCTGTTCATTTTTGATGTTATGAAGCATAAAATCTCAAGTTTTTAAAAATACATAAACTCCATTCATTAAGTTTTTTTTTTGCCCCAGGGTCTCTTATCAACTATTGTCCTGGTTCCAGCTCTGTTTTACTACAACCTTCACTCTGAGCCATAATGGCCCACAGGCAGCGCTGGTATACAGTTACAGCGCCGATGCTCTGTAATAAAGTTTCCCTTGAAGGTAAATACCAAGGCTGGGTGCTGTGGGCCAACAATGAATGGTCATAAACCTAATTACTGGAGGAGGTTAAAATGTATACAATCTGATTCCAAACACAGCAGTGATCTTTTTTCTTTCACAACGAAAACGGAAAGTTTTTCTCCTGACTAGACCATTGGCTAATCAAACGAGTGCACTATTTGACGTCATTTTTTTCAGGCTCTCTCAAAAATGTCCTACTGGTGTGAAATACATCAGATAATATTATGCCTCTACACATTTCCATGACATTGTTTTTTTTAGTTTGTTGCCATTTTCTCAACTGAACAATGTCCTTGTTGCAATTCAAAGTTACTAAGCTGAGAAAAGACTGTGTACTGTACATCAAGTCATTGATGCTGAGGCTGCTGAATGTACCAGTTCACCCGATCAACACGTTTAACATTTCACCTGGCTGCAAAAATATTGGTGACCTGCATTTATGCACAAATCTCTAGAATGGCTTTCCAATGTCTTTAGGCATGTAGACGTGACAACTTACTGGAGTTCAAAACAAGCATCAGAATTGGGAAGAAAGGGAATTTAAGTGACTTTGAACGTGTTGTGGTTGTTGGTTCCAGACGGTCTGGTCTGAGTATTTCAGAAACTGATGATCTACTATTTTTTGTTTATACACACAACAATTTATAGGGGTTAAAGAGAATGATCTAAAAAAGAGAAATACCCAGAAAACAGCATTTGTGTGAACAGAAAAAATTAAATGTGTTATTCTCAGAGGTCAGAGGAGAACAGGTCACCAAGGTTGGACAATAAGAACTTGGAAAACATGGCCTGCTCCAATGATTCACCAAACATAACAAGTGCTATGTGTTGTCATCATTACATGTTCCCATACAATGGTGAAACTAGTTCTCTGCATTTGACCCATTGCACCTGGGATGCACGCAAGTGGATCAGTGGGCAGCTATGTGGGCACCCGCCAGAGCAATTGGGTATTGGGTGTCTTGCTCAGGGACAACACGACATGTGGGAATGGCTGATGGGGATCGAGCCTGAGACTTTCGGGTCTTGGGTCGGCTGCCCTCTGCCCCATCTCGGCCCCCAAAATGACATAGAGAATCTCGGTCCTGCATGTTTCAGATGGTTCTCTGCTCTAACACACCTGAATGTGACCGAAGGGTGATAGCAGGTTTCTGCTGAGCATGAAGAGATGATGCAACCATTCAGTCAGATGTGTTGGAGCTGAGAAACGAGTAAAACATGTAGGACAGTGGCCCTCAAGGACCAGAGTTGAACACCCCTCACCAGATCTGTCTCATCCAGCACCTTCGAGATGTGGTGGAAAGAGAGACACATCATGGATGACTATTCTGCAGCAAATGTATGATTCTATGTCAATATGGACCAAAATCACTGAGGGATGTTTCCAACACTTTCTTGAATATGAGCCACAAAGAGTTAAAGAAGTTCTGAAGTCAAAAGGATACAAGAAATAAAGTGGCCGTTGTGTATCTTGACCCAAAACATCCTCTACATCAGGGGTCTGCAACCTTTACGATCAAAAGAGCCATTTTTCACCTTTGTTCACTACATTAAACGTGTCCAGAGCTGCAACAACCTGCTACAACTGTGGTTATCAACTGGTGGCCCAGGGGCCACTTTAGGTTTGCTGGAGGGGCTTTTGTGGCCAGTAAAGGTCACATTATAAAGCAAAATATACCTAATGATTTTTAACATTTATTGAAGAAAAAGACCGGATTCTTGTAAAGGGGGGAACGTTTTCAGTTTTTACCATCTGTTTTTAAATTAAAAATATATACTGTATATATAAACTATGCAGACAGTTCTTCATACTTTGTATAAAGAAATAAAGCATCAAGTTAAAGGCAGCATGCTTTACTCCTTGTATTTGCTCCAGTGTTCACATATTTGCAAAAGAAATGGCCTGCCTGATGAACAGAGCTGTCTCTCAGTCTGCTGGTACGAGCCTGGAGACTCCTCAGTCTCCTCCCTGATGGCAGCAGTCTAAAGCGGCTGTGTAGTGGGTGTGTGGGATCACCTGCCATGCAGTGGGCTTTCCGAGTGAGGCGTTTGCTGTGTAAGTCCTGCAGTGAGGGCAAGGAGGTGCCGACGATCTTCTCAGCTGCTTTCACGATGCGCTGGAGGCTCTTGCGGCAGGATGCAGTGCATGCACCAAACCACACAGTGATGCAGCTGGTCAGGACACTTTCTATGGCACCTCTGTAGAAGGTGCACATGATGGAGGTTGAAGCTCCAGCCCTTTTCAGCTTGCGGAGAAAGTAGAGGCGCTGGTGAGCCTTCTTCGCCAGTGCTGCAGTGTTCCTGCTCCAGGACAGGTCCTTTGAGACGTGCACTCCCAGGAACTTGGTGCTGTCCACTCTCTCCACTGCGGTGCTGTTGATGGTCAGAGGGGCATGTTGTGCATCCCTCTTCCTGAAGTCCACGACAATCTCCTTTGTCTTCTCCACGTTGAGAGTGAGATTGTTGTGTCCGCACCACAAGGCCAAGCGGCTCACCTCGTTCCTGTAGTCCGTCTCATCGTTGTTGCTGATGAGACCTACCACTGTTGTGTCGTCCGCAAACTTGATGAAGTGGTTGGAGCTGTACGATGGTGTGCAGTCGTGTGTTAGCAGGGTGAATAGAAGGGGGCTCAGCACACATCCTTGTGGGGCCCCTGTGTTCAATGTGATGGTGCTAGATGTGTTACTCCCGATCCGTACTGTCTGTGGTCTCCCGGTCAGGAAGTCTAGCAGCCAGTTACACATTGAGGTGTTCAGCCCCAGACTGTCCAGTTTATGGATGAGCTGTTGGGGGATGATGGTGTTGAATGCCGAGCTGAAGTCGATGAACAGCATTCTAACATAAGAGTCCTTCGTGTCCAGATGTGTGAGAGCTGTGTGGAGGGCAGAGGAGATGGCATCGTCGGTTGAGCGATTAGGTCGGTATGCAAATTGGAAGGGATCCAGGGAGGCAGGGAGGACAGATGTGATGCTTTTCATGACTAGCCGTTCAAAGCACTTCATCAGGATGGGGGTGAGTGCTACTGGGCGATAGTCATTGAGGCATGCGGGCGTTGCCTTCTTTGGGACAGGGATGATGGTGGTGGCTTTGAAACAGGTGGGGACGATGGCCTGGCTCAGTGAGATGTTAAAGATGTCCGTGAAGACCGCTGCGAGTTCCCCTGCACAGTCCTTCAGCACACGACCAGGTATGTTGTCAGGACCAGAGGCCTTCCGGGCATTAATCTTGATAAATGATCGCCTTACGCTGTCTGAGGACAGCGCCAGCACCTGGCCATCAGGAGAGGGGGGGAGTTTATGTGCAGGTGTGCTGTTACTTGCCTCAAACCGAGCGAAGAACTCATTCAGTTCATTCAGCGTAGAGGTTGAGCTGTCACAGGTCTGGGGGGGGTTGTAGTCTGTGATGGTCTGTATTCCCTGCCACAGACTGCGTGTATCCTTGCTGTCCTTGAAACGGTGAGCTATTTTCCTGGAATACTGCTCCTTGGCCTCTCTGATGCCCTGGGCCAGGTTCTTTCTGGCTGCCTTCAGGCCCACCTGATCTCTCGCTTTGAAGGCAGCATTCCTGGCTTTCAGGAGTCTGTGAACCTCAGCTGTCAGCCATGGCTTCTGATTAGCCCGAACAGTGATGGTTTTGAGGTTGGTAACATCATCAATGCACTTGGCGATGTATGAACATACAGTGTCTGAGTACTCCTGGAGACATGTGTTGTTGTTTGTGGTAGCAGCTTCTTTGAACATACCCCAATCTGTGGTGTCAAAACAGTCCTGGAGTGCCTCTGAAGACCCCTCTGGCCACACTCGTATCTGCTTGCGGACTGGTTTTGTGACTTTCACCAGCGGCCTGTATGCGGGCTTTAGCATAACACAGATATGGTCAGAAGCACCAATGTGGGGGAGGGGGAGGGCTCTGTAGGCATTTTTCATGGTGGTGTAAACTTGGTCCAGTGTGTGCCCGCTGCCTGCTCTGCCTCCCCTCCCATTTGAACTGCCTTAACACAAAAAACTTTCTCACACATTACCACACAACACAAAGATTTTAACACTGGACTCTGTGTCAT
Organism: Garcialebias charrua; assembly: GCA_038048925.1. Taxonomy (NCBI): domain Eukaryota; kingdom Metazoa; phylum Chordata; class Actinopteri; order Cyprinodontiformes; family Rivulidae; genus Garcialebias; species Garcialebias charrua. Next base: position 11,749 of record JBBPBX010057063.1, on the reverse strand, counting down.
CAAACGGGTTATTCACTAAACTCTCGGTCATGTGTTCATTCAGTTTGCACTACTTCTCATATTTGCACTAATGTTTGTATTACATTACTGCCTATAGTCATACTACTGTTTACATTCACTGTTTACATTTATTAATACTGTTTACATTTATTACTACTGCTTTACATTTATTACTACTGTTTACATTTACACTACTTTTATCTACACTACTGCAGATACATATACAGCATTCTCTGACTAGCCTTATCTAAGGATGCCAAATGTGCCTTATGTGCCTTACTTCATATGCCACTTTGCCTCTATACCAACATCAACTACCTCATACATATACTGTGTACATTAACTTATATGCTGCTGTGCCACTCTTTGCAAATGTCAACGCTAGAAACTTCAGTTTATTTTATAGATATACGTTTTATACTTTTTATACTACTATGCAAAAACTCAGGACAGTATTACACTTTTATTATTTCATTTTATGCTTATGTTCATTGGGTGTTTGGTGTTTTAGGGGTGTTTGGTGTTTCAGTGTTGGTGTAAATTTTCATACTTTTATACTATTATGAAAAAACTCAGGACAGTGTTACACTTTTTTACTATTTTATGCTTATGTTTATTAAATGTTTTAGTGTTTAGTGTTTAGATGGTTACTGTTGCACCGAGGGACTGAGAGAAACGCAATTTCGGTCCTGTGTATGTCCTGTACATATTGCAGTTCTGACAATAAAGTTGACTTTGACTTTGACTTTGATCAAATCTGTTTGAACTCATCCTTTTTTGTTGTTGTATGTACAACCAATAAAAAGATTTATGTCAGTTTTTGGTCAAAGCTTGAAAGAGCCACTAAAGAGGGACCAAAGAGCCGCATGTGGCTCCAGAGCCACAGTTTGCAGACCCCTGCTCTACATTGCTCCTAAATGCTTTTTGCTCAGTGTTTAACTGAAAGCTAAACTGGGTTTCTCTTTCAGAAACAGATCATGTCTAACACTGAATGCTAGGAAACGCCTTGTATCTGTGACGTTCCTTCCCTCCATTGATTACGGTGACATTATCTACATGAATGCTCCTACAAGCACCCTGCAGATGTTGGATGTTGTCTATCATGGTGCACTAAGATTCATAACTGGCTGTGATTATCGTACCCACCACTGCACCCTGTATTCACTGGTTAACTGGACATCATTAACCTCACGCAGACTCTTCCACTGGTACATTTTCATCTTTAAATCACTTCTTGGTCTGCTGCCTTCATACATCTCCTCCTACATGTCTCTGCGTGAGTGCAGCTACAGCGTGCGCTCTCAGGACATGATTACCTGCAGTGTTCCGTCAGTGAGGACTGAACTTGGCAAAAGGGCCTTCTCCTACTCTGCTCCTGCTTCATGGAATATCTTACAAAAAGATCTGAAGCTCTCGACCTTGACCTCTCTAAATGGCTTTAAGAATCTGTTGGAATCCTGGCAAAAACCAATGCAGACATGTTCCTGTTTTTGATTTTCTACATCTACCTTATAATCTGTCTGTTTTGCTACTTTGACATCTTTGTTTTAACTTGTTTTAAAAAATCTGTATTTCTCTCTTATGATTGTCTATTGTTGATTGTTCAAGGAAAATCTACTGTTGCTGTTGTCATCATTCTCTAGTTTGTAGACAGGTCTCTCTTGTAAATGAGTCCTCGAGGCTCAATGAGATTAACCTGCCTAAATAAAGGTTGAATGAATGAACGTTGTTCTGCTCAAAGCGCCCGCCCACAGAGAGCTCTGATTGGACGAGCCGTGCTCGTGACGCCTTGCTCTGGGCTCTGATTGGACGCGGCTCGCGCAGCTCTCGAGCTGCACCTGGCGGCGCCTGCTGCCCCAGCCTCGAAGAGGAGCCGTGTCCGACAGAGAGGCGGTCGAGCAGAGAAGCTCTTCCCTGTCGGAGTCCCTCAGCTTTGTTGACAGCAGAGACGTCAGAGGAGTGAAAGTCTGGCTTTAGAGTTTCCACTGAACTGCGGCTTCGAGGGTTTCCGTCCGGATTTATTCTGAAGACGGAGTTGAACCCAAAGTTTGGACTCGCGTCAAAGCGCTCTCCTCCCGGTTTTTAAGGTAAGCAGAGTCCAAGTTTCCGGCTCCGAGCGCTTCCCTCCGGGATAATGTTGTTGCAGGGGGTGTCTGCAGGCAGCTGTCGGGGGCTTGGCGTCCGGGAGTCTCGGTTTGATCCGGGTGCTGCTGCCACCGGCCCCGATCTCCTGCGAGACGGACTCATTTACAACACCCCCCCACACACACACATCACCTGAAGGAAAGGTTCAGATGTTATCATGATGTATCATGGAGCGGAACACGCTCAGTTTATTCTGTTTTTAACTTCAATATGTTCTCAAAAAGTCAAACCTCCTTGGAGCATTTAAAGAAAAACCTGCAACAGCTCTGATGAAAGGCTCCTAACATTTATGATGACCTTTGCTCCATCCGGTTGGTGGTCATCACACACACCGCTGACCCTGTGACCCCTCACAGGTGACCTCCAATATGACCACCAGCTCTGGTTTCACTCACCTTTAGCCTTCAGCAGAGAGGTGACCAGTCCCCAGAATCAACAGTGTGGCATTTTTTTAAAACTGGAAATGAGAGTCTATGGGGTCTGCAACCTGCGGCTCTGGAGCCACATGCAGCTCTTTGGTTCCTCTGCAGCGCCGGCTCTTTCAAGCTTTGACCAAAACTGAATTGGTTGTTATACAAAAAAAAAAAAGACTAGTTTCAGCAGTTTTTATGTCATTTCATTGGCAAATATGCGGATATTGGAACAAGTACAAGGTAAAACTTTAACTTTACGCTTTACCGGTAATCCATTTTTCCACAATTTAAAAACACCTAGGTTTGTATACAGTAGTTTATAGTTTTTATTAATAAAAAAAACCTCTCTTTAAAATAATCTGTTTTTTTCATTCGTCTTAAATTGTAAAAAATAGAAATTATTAGTTATTTTATTTTTATAATGTCACCCCTAGTGGCCACAAAAGCCCCTTCCAACAAAGCGAAAGCGGCCCATGGGCCACCAGTTGATAACCACAGTTGTAGCATGTTGCGGCTCTGAACACTTTTAATTTAGTGACCGAAGGCACAAAAATTGCTCTTTTGGTTGTAAAGGTTGCAGATCGCTGGTCTAGTCGATTCCTAAAATGGTTCAAGCTTTTGGGAGTGCAACCTGCTTGAAGTTTTCCACCGGATGCTTTTGGTTAAATTTAGAAGAGACGGGCGTTGAAAAGTGGATTTTTATAAAGACCAACGTTGATGTTTCTGCTGCCACTTGGTTCTTTTAGTGATCGTGCTTGCAGGGAGGTGGACGTGACCAGATGGAGTAAACAATGGGCTGGAGTTCAACAAGCAGTCACCTTCCTTTCAACACAAAAAGATGGCCCGAGTGTTTGCCGGCAGGCCCACGGAGCAGGCAATTCAGACGAGCTGTGGCATTGTTAAAGTGCTGGGAGGTGGAGGTGCTTCTCACCAATAGATGGAGGCAATAAAATGATATTTTCCTCTCCCCGTCTCTCCCTCCGGTGGGAGGGAGATAAAGTGAGGAGGATCTCAGAGCGTTGATGCTCAGCTCCTCACAGCACATGTGTGCTGGAGCTCTTTCTAATGGGCATCTGGCTTCTAATGCTACAGCGTCCCATGAGAGCCATTGGCCCGGCGAAGCTGCTGTTTATCAGCTGTGCAGCCCAAAGAGACTCAGGATATTTCTAATAGTTGGATAGACCAGTCAGTGTGAGTATAAGTGTGCGTGCTCACTCTTGGGGATTTTTTAAATTTTTTTTTAATTTTTATTGATTTGTGTTGGCAGGCTTACAACAACATAGCAACAATTGCACTGTTTGTGAAGAAGTACAGTATCTGAGAAGTGGCTGATTATTTGTTGCTTGTAAGAGATGTGAAGACTCTGCTTAAGACGTGCCGGATGGTTAAGTACAAATTTAAACCATGCTGGATTATTTCAGATGCTTTGTGTCTGAAAACAAATTCATGCAGATCTAAAAAAGCTAAGTCTGGTCCTCTGGACATTCAAAAAAAAAAAAAAAAAATCAAAAAAATCTGTAGAAACGTTTCGTCTTTCGTCAGACTGAGGAAGTCTTTCAGACGAAAGACGAAACGTTTCTACAGTTTTCTTTTTTTTTTTGCTTTGTTTTGTTTTTTTGAATGTCCAGAGGACCAGACTTGGCTTTTTTTTAGATTTTTCTACCTGGATTATTGAGCATGCATCAGGGTAAATTCATGCAGATTTTTTTTTTTACTGCAACAAGAGCCCTGGTTTAGCCTGGTTGATCATTGACCTCGGATTGTTCTGCTCTATCTGGGTCATTGTTTGGATCCTGTCCATTCTCTCAGACTTGTGTTTCTGGTTGTTGATCACGGTGGAAACACTTTCAGCTGGTGAGCATGAAAAGAAAGCTTAAAGGAGGTTTGAATTTGTGTCAGTTCAGTCATTGTGCAGACCCGTTGCTATAATTAAACAGCATGTTTAGCACAGTTGCCTGATCTTTATAGCTAATGGCCTAAAGTGGCTAGTTAACCACATGAAAGAGCACAGTGATGATAATGGCGTTTTCAGTTCATAAGAACAGCCTTTTTTCTATGTGTGTCTTGCAGCTAAAGTGTATTAGACAGATAATCTGTGTTTGCTTGTAATTGGCTCCCGACAGAGTAGAAAGGCAGGTAGAATTCCCTCAAGTCCAGATACGACACAGTCACCTGGCTCCACTAATGAAACGAGTTGAAAGCAGAACTCCACTGACCCGCCCTTAAACCACTCGCTTCAAGTCTGAACTGTTTTAGTTGCTCTGCAGGATGTGTGCTCACGTGCACGTCGAGCTCAGAAACTCTCAGACTGTAATCGTGTAATGGGTGAAGACATTTCAAAGCAGGATCTGGGATTTTCTCGCACTTCAGCTCTCAGTGAGTTCCCACATCCAAGTTGACATCATCTTCATGATTCTCCGTCTGCGAAGCCCTCACCTTCTGTCGGATCGTTGCGTTATCTTCTCGTCTGTCTCGTCCTGACTGACGTCGCAACATGTTTTTGATGTCTTAACAGATCCTTCTGACAATCTGTCTCTTTCTCTACATCTAACACGGAGCACAGATTCTCCTCCTTCATCTTAAATATCTCAATTCCTTTTGAAGCTGCACAAGATGTTTCATGTGTCGTCCTCTGCTCCTCCATCTTCTCCTCTCTTTGTCCCATTAGTTATCTGTTTGCTCTTTACATTAAGGCTGCCCTCAGTGCTTAGATGTTAGAATCTGGGGTTAAAGTTTCCTGTAAGGAATTTGTGACCGCGTTTTATCAGATTATTTCATTATGTCCTGTTTTAGCTCAAGAACCAACAACGTTTCTGTTCCATCGTTAGGAGGCACATGTTGAAGGTCTTAATTTAAAAAAAATTAAAAATAAAGAAAATTTTTAAAGTTTTCCACTTTTTTAAATCTCTGACGTGACTTTCTGACTGCCTTTTTTTCAACATGCAAATAATTCTTTGCAACACGTCTATTAAAACCACATTATCTTATAACGGTATCATAGGATCGTGGTTAGTGCGCACCATTTTTTTGGGACTGTTTTCAGTCATGTTGTACCAGTTTAAATTATTGTTCGTGAGTGCACAGCCATTTTTTTTATGTTTCTTAGTGTATTTATTGGATTCAATTCCAGATTTTAGTGGTGTCACTCTGTGCTAAAACCCAAAATTAGGGATAAAGGAAAGCAACAAGAATCAACCAGATAGAGAGATTAACCAGGCTTAACAATTTTACGAGCTTTCAAAAATGCCAAACATGGGGCAGCAGCATCAGGAGCAGATTTCATAGTAGAGAGAAAAATACACTTTATTTTTATCTGGGTTACAGTATACAGTATTTGTATCCTGGGGGTCTTTTAGTGTTTAGCTTGTATTTTCTGCTCTTGCGTGTGTGGGTTTCCTTCAGGTGCCTTCCACAGTCTAAAACTATGCATGTTAGATTAATCAGGCTCAAAATAGCTTTTAGATGTTTGTCTGTGTGCGTGTATGATGAACTGAAAACCTGCAGGGTGTACCCCACCTCCCACCCACAGACTGCTGAAAATGGGTGCCACCTCTCTGTGACCCTGAACAAGCAAGTACAGATAATAGATCCTTGGATGTCTTAATGCGTTATCTGATTGGGCTGCAACTGTTGGAGACTAGAAGACAGAAAATGTGCAGTTTTATCTCAGAACCTCACAGAACATGTTTGCATGAACATGATTAACATCTTTCAGAAGTTTGCATACATAGCTACAAAAAACAAACTGCTTTAAAAGTATCTAAAAAAGCTAAGTCTGGTCCTCTGGACATTCAAAAAACAAAAAAACAAAACAAAGCAAAAAATTGTAGAAACGTTTCGTCTTTCGTCCGAAAGACTTCCTCAGTCTGAGGTGCTGGGTTCAGCTCAGTCTTATAAATAGCACCCTCTCACAGTGTTACACAACCAGTTGGCTGATGACAGCCTGAAACCAGCTGCTCACATGATCAAGGAGGACCATCAGCCTAACAATGGATCGTTAGCACCCTGATGGTTGTTTGCTATTCACAGAGGGCTGAGTGATACCAGCAATCACAGCATTGTAGGAGGGGGACAGTTGAACTCGGAGGCCTCCACCCCTGTTTAATGATGGGCGGTTTCTTTTCACAAAGATGGCCTCCTTTACTCCTCTCTCAAACCATCGTTCCTCTCTATCAAGGATGTGAACATCTTCATCCCTGAAAGAGTGACCGCTGGCCTGGAGATGAGTGTAGACTGCAGAGTCCTGACCTGATGATGTTGATCTTCTGTGCTGGGCCATCCTTTTGGCCAGTGGCTGTTTAGTTTCCCCGATATAAGACTGATCACAGCCCTCCTGACACTGAACAGCATACACAATGTTACTCTGTTTTTGCCGGGGGACTGGATCTTTGGGATGAACTTTATCTTTGGGATCTTTAAAAGTAATTCAGATATTACAGAAACTAATTTTGTAAAACGTTAACGTTTGAACAAAATTTGAGTAACACGAGCAAAACATACAGGGAAACTTGGAACTGTAAATATTTTGAGACCTTTTGGGAATTTCTTCATGAATGGGAAATCACCATTTGTTGCTGACAGTTGCAGCTTAGTCAGTGAGATACTAAATTAACTGATTCTTAATTTGGCTTCACAAGAGCAGTGACACTAAAGCTAGTGTTTGATTTGTGCACACAAGAAGCACTCCACTTTTTTTTTGCATAGTTCTCAAAAACATTTGATATTTACTTCTGCATTATGTACCTAAATTTTCAATATTAAATATGCAAATAGTTTTGGTTGTATCATCTGTGTCATGATAATTGACTTATATTTAGTCTGTAGTAAAACTGTTAATTGGACATATTTTTTGTTTGTTTGTTGTTTCTAAAAATATCCTTGTAAACATGGCACTGTTTCTAAAAACGTCTTAGTTCCTACAAAAACAAAAACCCCAACCCAAAACTGTAGTACTCATGCCAGGTCTGTATGTGGCACTGTAACAAGAAAATGCACCAAAACAGGAAACAAGGTGTGCAGCATGTGCATAAAGTTTTCATACTGAGATTGAAATGTACGCACAATAAGAAAAAGAGGGACCCTCGGCTCATTGGTCAGGCTGGAGGTAGGGCTCTGATATTTTCAAAAGTTTGACTACATGTACAAAAATGCTTCAGTGGAGTTCGAATAATTTTTCACTCTTCCCCTAAATAAAGTTTTGGGACTCTTAAAAAGTTTTTGTATAGGCACAAGGCTAAAACAGTAAACTTTAGCATATCCTCCTGAGAACCGAAGAAAAAAAATGTCTTCCATTTTCGTTTTATATGTGAGTTCCTATCTATTTAGGCCCAAAAGAACACCTTACAATTTTTTTTTTAAACATTTTTATTTATTTAAATTTCACAGCATGTCTATTGTAGTGGACAATAGCACAGTTTATGTATAAAATTACTTGGTGCACGTGGATGACTGTATTTGCTCCACAAGGGCGCACACAGCCTGGGTAAGGATGATCCATGTGCACCGGGGGGAAGTCGGTGGTCCTGCACACAGGGAGGGGACACTGAGGCCTGGGTAAAGAGGAACCACGCACACCCTGGGGGTTCCCTGAGCCTTCACGCAGGGAGGGGGCACTGAGGCCCGGGAAAATAGGAACCACGTGCACCGGGGAGAGTCGGTGGTCCTATACCCATGGAGAGGGCACTGAGGCCTGTGTAAAGAGGAACTTTGTGCACCCCGGGGGTTCCCTGAGCCTTCACCCAGAGAGGAGGCACTAAGGCCTGGGTAAAGAGGAACTGCGCACACCCCGGGGGTTCCACTGAGCCTTCACCCAGGGAGGGGGCACTGAGGCCTGAGTAAAGAGGAACTGCGCGCACCGGGCGAGTCGGTGGTCCTACACCCAGGGAGGGGGCACTGAGGCTGGGTAAAGATTATCCACCTGCACCGGGGCGAGTCGGTGGTTCTACACCCAGGGAGGGGGCACTGAGGCCTGGCTACGGCTGATCCACGTGTACCGGGGCGAGTCGGTGGTCCTACACCCAGGGAGGGGGCACTTAGGCCTGGCTACGGCTGATCCACATGTACCGGGGCGAGTCGGTGGTCCTACACCCAGGGAGGGGGCACTGAGGCCTGGCTACGGCTGATCCACGTGTACCGGGGCGAGTCGGTGGTCCTACACCCAGGGAGGGGGCACTGAGGCCTGGCTACGGCTGATCCACGTGTACCGGGGTGAGTCGGTGGTCCTACACCCAGGGAGGGGGCACTTAGGCCTGGCTACGGCTGATCCACGTGTACCGGGGTGAGTCGGTGGTCCTACACCCAGGGAGGGGGCACTTAGGCTTGGCTACAGCTGATCCACGTGTACCGGGGCGAGTCGGTGGTCCTACACCCAGGGAGGGGGGACTGAGGCTTGGCTACGGCTGATCCACGTGTACCGGGGTGAGTCGGTGGTCCTACACCCAGGGAGGGGGCACTGAGGCCTGGGTAAAGAGGAACCGTGCGTACCGGGGTGAGTTGGTGGTTCTACACCCAGGGAGGGGGCACTTAGGCCTGGCTACGGGTGATCCACGTGCACCGGGGCGAGTCGGTGGTCCTACACCCAGGGAGGGGGCACTGAGGCCTGGGTAAAGAGGAACCGTGCGTACCGGGGTGAGTTGGTGGTTCTACACCCATAGAGGGGCACTTAGGCCTGGCTACGGCTGATCCACGGCTCCTCCCGACGCCCCTCCGGAACACGGAGGGACCGTCGATGCCAACCCCGCCCGCCTTCGGTGATCCGTCCCTGGGTAAAACCACAGCCGTAGCCCCCTCCCCACCTGGAGCCAGGAACTTTGCGCACCATCCGAACCTGCGTACCCAAATAAATTGGGAAAACGTACAAGTTAGTCCTGGCCCACATAGTACGGCAACTTTCCTGCACTCTCTCGGGTTCTGAGTCTGTCCCTTCATCAGATTCTCCTGAATCTTCTTTTTCTCCTTCTTCATTCTCTTCCCCTATCACAGGCTGATTCTCATCCTCATCCTTTTCTTCATCTGACAGTTCCAAATCAGAATCTTCCTCTACTATCTTGCATAGAATCCTTTCTGCTTCACTTCTTTCTCCTACATCAATACGGAGTCATTAAATACACTGAAAAGATCCTGGTGTCCACTACAATTGACATTTATAAAAGGGCTGGTATTTCAAAAGAGGAATTATTAAATTGTTTTCATCAGTCAAAATATTGTTACTAGTATGTTAATTAACAAGAATATCTATAAATATCATGACAAAAATAGCAAAAGATGTTAAATACTTGATTTACCTCTCCTCTTTCCATAAAATGTTGTTGCTTGTATACTGGCCATTTTGTATTAGGAAAAAAAGGGACTTTCCAGCATGCAAACCTTTCACATGAGATATCCCTGGAAAGCCCAGGATGTCCTCTAAAGAGTACAGGAGGGCTTGATAGCGTAACTCAAAAAAGGAATAGAAGATGAAGGTGAACAATATGTCCACTATAATGGACAACATATATGCACCAGGTCTCAGGAGGATATAAGAAAACTGTATTTTTTTCTGGATGGCTCCTTGGTTGTTCCTTTTTAGCTTAGCTTAGCATTGAAGTCATTTAATTCAGTCAGGTTTTAGAGCTCACCACAGCACTGAATCTGCATTGGTGAAAGTTACTAATGATATTCTCATGGCCTCTGACAATGGACAGGTGTATACACTGGTCCTGTTAGACCTAAGTGCTGCATTTGATACAGTTGATCATAATCTATTACAGAGACTTGAATATGATATTGGAATTACAGGAATGGCTCTAAATTGGTTTAAATCATATCTGTCTGAAAGATTCCAATTTGTAAATGTAAATAATGAATCTTCATCATACACCAAAGTTAGTCATGGAGCACCTCAAGGTTCAGTGCTTGGACCAATGCTCTTTACCTTGTACTGTATATGCTTCCATTAGGTAAAGTTACTAAACAGCATGGGATAAATTTTCATTGTTATGCTGATGATACACTGTCCTAAGCCGTGTTTCCATCAAGGTTTCTAGCTGCGCATTTTGAAGTATCGCAGCAGAAAAGCTTAATGGAAACGGCAAAATGCGAAGTTACTTCCTCAAATTCGCCAAAAAGTTTATACGCTCGCTTGAGGTGGTTTTTGGGATCTTCGAAAATGAGCAGATGCGCAAAACGACAGATGGAAACAGATTTTCCGACTCAGTTCTGCCGTAGCGAACATTCACGTCACGTGACGTTCAGCTGTTTCCGCTCCGGACAACATGTAACATCGCTAAAACTAGTTGGCATGACAGAATAAATACAACTTGCCCGATAGCAACACGTACCTGAAATATTCTCTCCATTTTGACGAGATGTGTGGCCGGGTTCTGTTTTCAACCGCTACTTCCTGTTTACTGTAGACATGCGCAGTGCTGACGTCTGACGTAATGACGCTGACGTCTGACGTAATGACGCTGTGCGTGGCTTGGTAGATGCGCTACAAGCCAGTAGATGGAAACACTTCTGCTTCGCATTAATTTGTATTTACATATTTGCGAGATTTCAAAAATAAGCTCAAAATTTGAAATGAAAATGGATGGAAACACGGTTATATTTGTACATGAAACCCATTGAATCCAACCAGCTACTTAGACTACAAGCCTGTCTTAAAGATATAAAAACCTGGTTCTGCTAAAGGTTTCTTCCTCATGAGGGAGTTTTTCCTTTCCACTGTCATTTTCATGCTTGTTCAAGATGAGAGTTCTGTGATGGAGTTAAACTCAAATCAGCCTTCTCCGCAGATAAGTGGTGTTAAATAATTTTTTCTATATATATGAATGTTTCTGTTCAGTGCCCTGAGACAACTTCTGTTGCGACTTGGCTATATATAAAAAATGGAATTGAATTGAAGACGAGATGCTCTGGGAAGGTGTAGTCAAGCCCAGCTTTCTTCTTCTACTTTTTATTACTGAATTTTGTTTTTGTGGTAAAATGATATTAAAACCTATTCAAAGCAATAAATAAATAAAACACAACTCTCCACTAAAGCAAACTTTTCTAACAGAAATTCATCAACCTAAGGTCAGTCTACAATGGATACACTGACTAAGCACACATAAATACACAGAGGGTCTCATCCCAAAAGCTACTGGGCTCTAAATAATACATTTCTAACAGTACAGGTGAAGGGGAGTAAGCTAAATCTTTGTCTCAGCCTC
>JBBPBX010057062.1:0-22560 GCA_038048925.1 Garcialebias charrua | reverse complement strand
ATTCTAAAACATTTTCCAGTGTTCTCCTCCAGTGAGCCCAAAGACCCATCGCCACGGTTGGTTTCCAGTCTGACCTGAAGAATAAACAACCGTTTGTCTCCATGAAGGACAAATGGACAGAAGGACCAGGAGAGGATTTGATCCACATGTTGCTGGTTTAAAACTGGGAAATTAAAGTCTAAACTTCAGCTAACCCATGTCCCTGTAACCCTGGCGCACAGATAACCTGTGGCTCCTTTATTTTCCAACATATATCTACCGTATCTGGACATGAGGCCTCTTTTTAACACTGAAGTTTATCAACATTCTTTGTAAGTAAGTTAGTAAACTTGACTTGTATAGCACCTTAGGTGATCCCACACACCCACTACACAGCTGCTTCAGACTGCTGCCATCAGGGAGGAGACTGAGAAGTCTCCAGGCTCGAACCAGCAGACTGAGTGACAGCTCTGTTCATCAGGCAGTCAGAATGCTAAACACTCTGCCTGCTCTGCCTCCCCTCCCATTTGAACTGCCTTAACACAAAAAACTTTCTCACACATTACCACACAACACAAAGATTTTAACACTGGACTCTGTGTCATCAAACGGGTTATTCACTAAACTCTCGGTCATGTGCTCATTCAGTTTGCACTACTTCTCATATTTGCACTAATGTTTGTATTACATCACTGCCTATAGTCATACTACTGTTTACATTCACTGTTTACATACTACTGTTTACATTCACTGTTTACATTTATTAATACTGTTTACATTTATTACTACTGTTTACATTTATTACTACTGTTTACATTTACACTACTTTTATATCTACACTACTGCTGATACATATACAGTATTCTCTGACCAGCCTTATTTAAGGATGCCCAATGTGCCTTACTGCATATGCCACTTTTGCCTCTATACCAACATCAACTACTACCTCATACATATACTGTGTACATTAACTCATATGCTGCTTTGCCACTCTTTGCAAATGTCAATGCTAGAACCTTCAGTTTATTTTATAGATATACTTTTTATACTTTTTTTATACTACTATGCAAAAACTCAGGACAGTATTACACTTTTATTATTTCATTTTATGCTTATGTTCATTAAATGTTTAGTGTTTTAGTGTTGGTGTAAATTTTCATACTTTTATACTACTATGCAAAAACTCAGGACAGTGTTACACTTTTACTATTTTATGCTTATGTTTATTAAATGTTTCAGTGTTTTAGTGTTTAAATGGTTACTGTTGCACCGAGGGACTGAGAGAAACGCAATTTCAATCCTGTGTATGTCCTGTACATATTGCAGTTCTGACAATAAAGTTGACTTTGACTTTTTGACCTTTCATAGATAAAATCACAAAGTGCTTTACAGATACAGGCTTAAAGTAAAATGAAAGTTGAAGAACAACTGATAAAAACAGTTAGAAAATCTTATAAAAACACAGTAAGAACATCTGATAAAAAACAATATGAACAGATAATAAAAACAATATCTGATAAAAACAGTAAGAACATCTGATAAACAGTAAGAACATCTGATAAAAACAGTAAATACATCTGATTGAAACAGTAAGAACATCTGATAAACAGTAAGAACATCTGATAAAAACAGTAAGAACATCTGATAAAAACAGTAAGAACATCTGATAAAAACAGTAAGAACATCTGATAAACAGTAAGAACATCTGATAAAAAACAGTAAGAACATCTGATAAAAACAGTAAGGACAGCTGATAAAAAACAATAAGAACAGCTAATAAAAACAGTAAGAACATCTGATAAAAACAGTAAGAACATCTGATAAACAGTAAGAACAGCTAATAAAAAACAGTAAAAACAGCTAATGAAAACAGTAAGAACAGCTGATAAAAACAGTAAATACATCTGATAAAAACAGTAAGAACATCTGATAAAAACAGTAAGAACATCTGATAAACACAGTAAGAAAATCTGATAAAAACAATAAGAACAGCTAATAAAACAGTAAGAACATCTGATAAAAACAGTAAGAACATCTGATAAAAACAAAGAACATCTGATAAACACAGTAAGAACATCTGATAAAAACAGTAAGAACATCTGATAAAACAGTAAGAACATCTGATAAAAACAGTAAGAACATCTGATAAAAACAGTAAGAACATCTGATAAAACAGTAAGAACATCTGATAAAAACAGTAAGAACATCTGATAAAAACAGTAAGAACATCTGATAAAAACAGTAAGAACATCTGATAAAAACAGTAAGAACATCTGATAAAAACAGTAAGAACATCTGATAAAAACAGTAAGAACATCTGATAAAAACAGTAAGAACATCTGATAAAAAACAGTAAGAACATCTGATAAAAACAGTAAGAATATCTGATAAAAACAGTAAGAACATCTGATAAAAACAGTAAGAACATCTGATAAAAACAGTAAGAACAGTTGTTAAAAACAGTAATCAGCTGAACATTTAACTAAAAGCTTAAGCTGCTTTTTAAATGAATCAACAGAGACGGCCACTGGAAGAGACAGGGGCAGGGCATCCCACAGTCTGGGGACTATGACCTGAAAGGATAGGTCACCCCAAGTTTTAAACCAGGTCTTGGGGAAATTGTGGAGGTTCAGTGTGTAAGACCGAAAGGTGCGGTCTGAAGAATAAGGAATCAACATTTCAGTGATGTATTGGGGGGCCCGTCTATTTAAAGCTCTAAAAGTCTAGACTATTTTTTTTTAATTAATTTTAAATTCAACCGGTAAACAATGTAGAGAAGATAAAACTGGTGTAATGTGAGACCTTCTATTAGTTCCTGTTAAAAGCCTTGCAGCAGCGTTCTGGACCAACTGGAGACGAGCGACAGCAGATTTGTTCAAACAAGTAAAAATGGAATTACAATAACCTAAACGAGAAGAAATAAAAACAGGAATAATCATGTCCAGGTCAGATTTAGATATTATTGGCCTCAATTTAGAAAAATTTCCCAGAAGTCTTGAATGTTTGTCCAAAGACACTGACTGGTCCAACAGAACTCTGAGGTTTCTGAGGCTCAGCTGAGAAGAGGAGCCCAGAGAACAGAGGTGCAGCTTGATTCCAGGAACTTTCTGTTCAGGAGCAATGATCAGGGTTTCAGTCTTGTTAGAGTTTAACTGAAGCCAGCTGTTAGCTAGCCAGGCCTTAATATGTGACACACAATTTAGTAATTCAGCTAACTTGTGTATTGAGTCATAGAAGCAACAGAACAGTTGAATGTCATCAGCATACAAATGATAAGACACATTACTGAAGAAAGCTACTGATCATCTTTCCAAAGGTGCTGATGTGATAATGATATCAAACAAGACTTTTAGATTTTTCTTGTATCCATCCATTTTTTTAAACTCACTTCTTCCATTCTGGGTACCGGTTGTCAAAGAGTGAGAGGTGAGGGACACCATGGACAGGTCTCCAGTCCATCACAGGGACACAGAGACAAATAAGACAAACAACCAGTCCCCCACACTCACACCTAGAGACAATTTAGAGCTACCAATCAGCCTAACATGCTTTTAGTTTGTAGGAGGAAACTGGAGTACTGTGAAGAAAACCCACGCTGGGAAACGAACCTGCGACTTTCTCGCTGTGAGACGACGGCACTAACCACCGTGTTGTCGCGCTGCCATTTGGACAAGAAACAAGGGCAGAAGTCTTTTCCCTTACTCATAGTTAATAAACATCAACACAGGAACAAATTATGTAAAAAAACCACACATTTACATGCAAAGTGTTTGTTTTTTGGTCATCCTGAAATGGCTCGATGTTAGTCCGCCACTAATCTTAGGAAATGTTTGTTTAAAATCTTCCACGGCAACAAAGATTTGGTGTAAGTCTGTCAAAGAGCGACAAAGCCAAATGAGAAAAGAAGCTGTAAAACATTTCAGAGAGGAAGAGACACAAACACAGACGCCCCCCTGTTTTATCAACTGTTCTTACTGTTTTTATCAGATGTTCTTACTGTTTTTATCAGTTGTTCTTACTGTTTGTATCAGATGTTCTTACTGTTTTTATCAGATGTTCTTACTGTTTTTATCAGTTGTTCTTACTGTTTTTATCAGATGTTCTTACTGTTTTTATCAACTGTTCTTACTGTTTTTATCAGATGTTCTTACTGTTTTTATCAGTTGTTCTTACTGTTTTTATCAGATGTTCTTACTGTTTTTATCAGATGTTCTTACTGTTTTTATCAGATGTTCTTACTGTTTTTATCAGTTG
Organism: Garcialebias charrua; assembly: GCA_038048925.1. Classification (NCBI taxonomy): domain Eukaryota; kingdom Metazoa; phylum Chordata; class Actinopteri; order Cyprinodontiformes; family Rivulidae; genus Garcialebias; species Garcialebias charrua. The sequence continues at coordinate 18,327 of JBBPBX010057062.1, read as the reverse complement.
TTCTTACTGTTTTTATCAGATGTTCTTACTGTTTTTATCAGATGTTCTTACTGTTTTTATCAGTTGTTCTTACTGTTTTTATCAGATGTTCTTACTGTTTTTATCAGATGTTCTTACTGTTTTTATCAGTTGTTCTTACTGTTTTTATCAGATGTTCTTACTGTTTTTATCAGATGTTCTTACTGTTTTTATCAGTTGTTCTTACTGTTTTTATCAGATGTTCTTACTGTTTTTATCAGATGTTCTTACTGTTTTTATCAGATGTTCTTACTGTTTTTATCAGTTGTTCTTACTGTTTTTATCAGTTGTTCTTACTGTTTTTATCAGATGTTCTTACTGTTTTTATCAGATGTTCTTACTGTTTTTATCAGTTGTTCTTACTGTTTTTATCAGATGTTCTTACTGTTTTTATCAGATGTTCTTACTGTTTTTATCAGATGTTCTTACTGTTTTTATCAGTTGTTCTTACTGTTTTTATCAGATGTTCTTACTGTTTTTATCAGATGTTCTTACTGTTTTTATCAGATGTTCTTACTGTTTTTATCAGTTGTTCTTACTGTTTGTATCAGATGTTCTTACTGTTTTTATCAGATGTTCTTACTGTTTTTATCAGTTGTTCTTACTGTTTTTATCAGATGTTCTTACTGTTTTTATCAGATGTTCTTACTGTTTTTATCAGTTGTTCTTACTGTTTGTATCAGATGTTCTTACTGTTTTTATCAGATGTTCTTACTGTTTTTATCAGTTGTTCTTACTGTTTTTATCAGATGTTCTTACTGTTTTATCAGATGTTCTTACTGTTTTTTATCAGTTGTTCTTACTGTTTTTATCAGATGTTCTTACTGTTTTTATCAGATGTTCTTACTGTTTTTATCAGTTGTTCTTACTGTTTTTATCAGATGTTCTTCTGGAAGGATGGATGGATGGATGGAAGGAAGGATGGATGGATGGAAACATCAACACAGAAACAAATTATGCAAAAGGAAAAAAAAAGCCTTTACATGCAAAGTGTTTGTTTTATGGTCATCCTGAAATGGCTCGATGTTAGTCCGCCACTAATTTTAGGAAACGTTCATTTAAAATCTTCCACTGCAACAAAGATTTGGTTTAAGTCTGTCAAAGAGCCACAAAGCCAAAATGAGTAAAGAAGCTGTAAAACATTTCAGAGAGGAAGAGACACAAACACAGACGCTGCTACAAACAGAGACTAAAGGACGTGCACGTCCTCAGCCAAAACATTGGAACAACTATTTCTGTGGTGGCCCATATGGCATCATGGGAATAAAAAGGAAAAAGCCACACACTCTCCAACTTTGGACAAAACTGGACTCAAATTGATACCAAATTAGTTTTTGTTTTTTTTCCTGACTGAGAGGAGCTTGGCAGGCAGAGCGAACACTTGACCAGGGAGAGGAGGACGTGAGAACGAGGGGAAGAAACGACAGAAGGAATTAAAATAACCGGACGACTGGAACGAGGGCGGCGGGAGGCGAAAATTGATCCGCGGGGAGCCGGTCTGTATCTGCGTGTTTTAGCTGGAAGACCTTTTGACCGCTGCACAAAGATAGCAGCTGGCCGTCAAGAGTTGAAACTCTCTGGTTGTGGTTGGACCGGAACAATCCGAGAAACAGATGGAGAGCGAAGGAGGGAGCAGACGCGCTCCTCCGTCGTTCATCGACCCCTCTGGAAGAGAGTCGGGAACTGAGACCGACAGAGACAAACTGGCAACTTGTTACTTGTTGGGTTTTCTTTTATCTGGAGAGAAGCTTTCTGAACGAGAGTGGGTTTGGACGAGTCCTGCTCGGACAACCTTTATGCCAAAAAACCCAAAATCCTTTGAACGTGGTTGAAAGGGGGAGTTGTAACAAAGTTAGAGCTGGTCCATTTTGGACCAGAACCATCTTCTACCAGAAGTTTTTTGTTTAATTAGTCCATCATTTTCTCATTAAGTGGCTTTAGTTAAACGTGAGCCGAAGCTCGACTTTGAGGGGGAGACTTCTTCCATAACTGAATGCTTATTAAGAATTCACACTGTTGTGATCCTGTTTACATTTATTATTCTGGAATCTTTAAACTATTCCGTACGTTTTTCTGAATCTTAATCGTTCCGCATTTTTTGTGCAATTTCAACAAATCATGAATCAAAACGTTCGGCTCTTTCAGGACGATCCTGACTTTTGGTGTTGGTGCAGCTTTAGCTTTTTGAAATATTTAGCCTTTTTTAATGCTACTTTTTTCCTCATAGAAAATGAATGGAGCTCATTTTACATTCTTCAAATCTTTAGATGTGTTTACAACCTTTTACTGCTCCTTTCACATTTTGTTCTGCTTCAGCTTCTTTCAGCTCCCTTGTGTAATTTATTTTTTAATTCAGCTAATTTCAGCGGTTTCGTGCTCATTTCTGCTTTATTCTGCTAACCACCACATTTATGTGCTTCTTTTCACTTCTTTCTGCTCCTTTCGGCTTATTTCTGCAAGTTTCAACCATTTTTGCCATTTCAGCTACTATTTAGCTGTTTTATGCTAATTTGAGCTTTTTCAGCTAATTCCACTTTTTTTTGCTCTCATTTAAACTTTTTTCAACCTAATGCAGTAAATATGTGCTCTCTCCACTTCCCTCTGATAATTTGTTTCTTTTTTTCTTTTCTTTTTTAGCTACTATTCAGCCGTTTTATTATTTCTGCTTTTTTCAGATAATTCCCACATTTTGTGCTCATTTCTGCTGCTTCAAGTCTAATTGGGGATAATTGTGCTCTCTCTTTCTTCTGGTAGTTTAAGCTTCTTCTGCCTTATTTTTGCTTATTTCAGCTTATTTAGCTAAGTTGCTAATTTTTGTGCTCATTTCTGCTCAGTTAAACTAAATTCAGCAAACGTGTTCTTTCCGCTTCCTTCTGCTAATTTAGGCTTGTTCTTCCATTTCAGCTCTATTTCAGCTTGTTTTAAACTAATTTCAGCTGTTTTTCAGCAAGTTCTTCAGTAATAAGCATTCACACTGCATTTTTGCAGGAAACACAATTTGTCTAGTTTACATATTAAACTTTGTCCATACGAGGTGGTAAGAACGACCACATTGACAATGGTAAAATTCAGAAAATAGTTTAGGAAAAATATGAAATAAAAATGTAACTTGACCTTGACACTGTTTACGAACTCCTTTCAGTTGTTACCCGTTTAGACCTGATTCTTTATGAATGTACAGTAATTTAGCTCTAAATTCAAAGTTGGGAAACAGAACTGAAGGTGACAGGATCAGGATGGAACGATGGGTTTGAACACGATGTAAATACGACTTCAATGTTTTCATTTTTGAGACAAAACAGGCAGATGCTCCGTACTTTAATTTACATTCACAATAAAACTGAATATTTAATAAGGACCAGTTTGGAAAATGTTATTAGAAACAGAATATATATATACTGTATATTTTATATTCTCTGTAGTGTGGACTGGGTCTAAAACGGTTAATCCATAACTGTTTTTTCCAACAACAAAAAAATCTGTTTCTATTTTTTTTTTTACAAATTTGTTGAAGAATTCAGAGTTTTATTTTGCATAAAGTTAGTTTATTTGTTTTATTTACCTACAAAACAGTGTCTTATTTTATGGTGAATGAAATATTAACATTTCAACAAGGCCTCCCTTGCAAGAGAGATCTGTGATCTCAATGGGATTTGCCATGGTTAAATAAAAGGTAAATAAAATAAAATAAATAATTATATAAAAAACAAGCATATGACAAATAAAAACGAAAATGTATTTAATTTCAGCAGAGCATTCAAATCTTTAGTAAATAGTTGTGTCGGTCTTTCTGAAAAATAATTAGTCTAGTAGATATTATTAGTTTATTAATTGTTGTATTTTTAATTTGGCTCAGTAATGGATTTGTGGACCTGGATGTTTAAAATTCAATTTACTGTAAAACGCTGAATATTTGATAATATTTGGATCTAATTAAACTTTTTTTGTTGCTGAGGCTCAAATGAGTCGAGTTGAGAACAACATGAAGTTCAAACTTATTTTAACTAAATGGTCACAATATTCTACAAATTTACCAGAAACTGAAAAGGAACCAAAAAAAAACTTTGGTCAAAATCTCCTGATGCTCAATAATCCACGTAGAGAAATGTAAAAAAGTGAAGTCTGGTCCTCTGGACATTGTTTTATTTTGTTTTCTGAATGTGGACCAGACTTAATTTTTTTAGATTTGGTCAAAATCACTAAAAGTGAAAACGGTGAATAATTTTCTTTATGTTTACGATGAATAAACAGATTTTGAATTAATCGTGTGTTTTGTGGACTAAATATGAAGTGAGTTGTGAGAAGCAGTTCACAGCCCCAATGTGCAAAGGTCAGCCCCCGAGGAGCGCATCAAACACACTGTAAGTGTGTGTGTGTGTGTGTGTGTGTGCGCGTGTGTGTGCGTGTGCGTGTGCGTGTGCGTGTGTGTGTGTGTGTGTGTGTGTGTGTGTGTGTGTGTGTGTGTGTGTGTGTGTGTAAAGGCTTGCATGTCACACCTTTCTGCTGTAAATGTCATGCAGTCTATGGTTAGCGATGCTGCAGTGTCTGTCAGCTCCATGAGGCTCGAGGATCAAGAGCGTTTGGAAAACTAAACAGACGTGGAGCAGTTCAGTGTTCCTGTTTCATTTAGGTTCACAAACTCCATCCATCCATCCATCATCCCTCCTCCCATCCCTCCATCTATCCATCCCTCCTCCCATCCCTCCATCCATCCATTCTTCCATCCATCCTTCCATCATCCATCCATCCCTCCTCCCATCCCTCCATCCATCCATCCCTCCTCCCATCCATCCCTCTGCCCACCCCTCCATCCATCCCTCCTCCCATCTATCCATCTGCCCACCCCTCCATCCATCCCTCCTCCATCCCTCCATCCATCCATCCTTCCATCCATTCATCCCTCCTCCCATCCCTCCTCCCAGCCATCCTTCCATCCATCCATCCTTCCATCCACCCTTCCATCAATCTATCTTTATTGTCATTCGCACCCCATTTGGTACATGTGATGAAACGAGATTATGTACACAGGGTCCCAGTTACATTCAAAAATAAAAAGTAAGAGAAAAACAGTAATAACATCTAAGATATCCATGCATCCATCCATCCATCCATTTTCTTCCGCTTATCCGGGGTCGGGTCGCGGGGGTAGCAGCCTAAGTAGGGAGGCCCAGACTTCCCTCTCCCCAGCCACTTGGAGCAGCTCCTCTGGGGGAATCCCAAGGCGTTCCCAGGCCAGCCGAGAAACATAGTCCCTCCAGCGTGTCCTGGGTCTTCCTCTGGGTCTCCTCCCGGTGGGACATGCCCGGAACACCTCACCAGGGAGGCGTCCAGGAGGCATCCTAACCAGATGCCCGAGCCACCTCAACTGGCTCCTCTCGATGTGGAGGAGCATTAGTTCTACTCTGAGTCTCTCCTGATAACTGAACTTCTCAGCCTGTCTCTAAGGGAGAGTCCAGCTACCCTGCAGAGGAAACTCATTTCAACCTCCTGGATCCACCATCTCATTCTTTCAGTCTCTACCCAGAGTTCATGACCAGAGGTGAGGGTAGGAACATAGACTGACTACAGAGAGCTTTGTCTTACAGCTCAGCTCCCTCTTCACTACAACGGACCAGCACAGAGTCCACAATACTGCAGACGCTGCACCAATCCGTCTGTCAATCTCACGCTCCATTCTTCCCTCACTCATGAACAAAACCCCGAGATGCTTGAAACGTCTTCCACTTCAGGCAGAACCCTCACCCTCGACCCAAAGAGAACAACTTCAGATCTTTAACCTTTAGGATCCCTGCTCTGATCACCACATTAAACCGTGAACATTTCCATCGGTGACACAATTCAGCCGTTTTCTGATCCACTCACACAACTGCACCTCCTTACGACTGTGTGCAGCCAGCTTTTATTGTGAAGCAAAGAGGAAATGTAACCACTGTGTAGTGCTTACTGTATGAAGTGTGAACAACCAAATTACAGTATAGCTCAATATGTCAATAACTGGCAGAGTTGTACCATTTCTGTGTTCTCAAAGGTCTGTTGGCAGAGGTGCACATCTTCAATTAATAATAGAAGCAAACTAAATGATTACATTTGGAGTGTAGCATTTATGAGTGACTGGAGGTAGAAGAGTGACACTTGCTCCTCACGTATTGTTTAGCACTCGTTAAAGCAGCCGGTCAGTTTACTGACCAGCAACAATTTAATTAATGTATTCACCCTGTAATAATCAGAACTCAGTCACTGAAGAATATGTACCAGTCCAGAACATGAATATTCATCCAATGTGGAGACTGAATTTGACTTTGAAGTTTTATTCAATGCAGTATTGTATAAAGCAAGGGACTTATTGAATAATAATGCTTTGTATTTGCTTTATAATACAGTCCCGCATTTAACTTATTGTGTTAATATTTGGGGTACAGCATGTAAAACCATAACAAAGCCTATTTTTATTTTACAAAAAAGAGCTGTAAGAATTATAACAAGAAAGCATTATTGTCATCCTTCAAGTATTCTGTTTTGTCAATTGAAATTACTTAAGTTTTATGATTTGGTAGACTATAATATTCTTTTACTCATGTATAAAGCTCAGAATTACATACTACCATCGAACATTCAAGTGTATTTTGTGAAAAGGAAAAGTTGTTAAAATCTAAAGGGAATGGATAGTTTTGTAAAACCAAAGTATAGAACCAGTTTAAAGGGTCGGTCTACTTCAATACAGGGAATAGGTCTATGGAATAGTTTGGAAAACGGTGTAAAAAAGGGAAGTCAATGTTTATATTTAAGAAAAAGATAAAAACTATTTTGTTGAAAAGATACATACAAGTTAATATCAAATGAATTATAAACATAAATTTTGATGAGTTATGTATTTTGCTGTTTTATGTATAGATAATTATTGTTTGAATTGATTTTGTTTAAGGAGCAGATATGATAAGAATTTTTTCTTCTTCTGCTTCCTTTCATTTTATGTTTTGTTTGTAAAAAAATTGTTTAATTGTCTTTGTGTTTTATAATTGAAATGAATAAATTAAATAAATAAATAAATTACAAAATAATTAATCAAAGGAAGAATCATCAACAATAATACACAAAATTGAACACAAATGATAAAGGATAGCAGTGTGTAGAATAACTTGTTTGAAAAAGTAATTGAACATTAAGGAACTCTGTCCTGATGCTCAATAATCCAGATAGATAAATGTAACGAGGTTGAGTCAGGTCCTCTGGACGAGTCCTTCTTTGTTAAAGGATGAAAAGTTTCAACAGAAGAATCCGTCCAGAGGACCTGACTCAACCTCGTTACATTAATCAACAACCTAACCAATAATTAATCTGTCAAGGATTATTTCCCTGTTCTCCAAAGAAAATTAATTTCTTGAGCAGGAATTATTTTGGCTTTTACACACGCACAAATTTAGACAAAGTTTAACTATTAGATTAAATAATTTACTTTTGAATTTAGTTGAGATTTAACAGATTCAGTGATCTATTTGCACTGCAGCCAAGAAATGATTTATCAAGTCACATCAGCAAAAATGACATAACAAACCCAAAGTTTCGGCTCCTTACCGGGTCAGTGTTCACTTATCTTTCTGGGGTTCTACTGGCTGATCAAACCCGGACAGACCACCAGGAGAGGTAGCCGAAAGTCACTGTGACAGCTTCAGTGAGGGAAAAAAGTTTATCTTCTGTAGTTACTGGAACTCTACTTTGATTCTAACAAAAGTTCTTTCTGAGCAAACTTTTGCTTTTCTTTGCTCGGACATCAGACGAACACGGCAGGATGTGAAAAACAGAACTGAAAGTGTCGCAAATAAATTTTTGTTTGAACTCTCAGCTCTCAGAAGAGTTTTGGGGATCGCTCAGACGTTATGACTCCCCTCCGACGTAAAACAGATTCCAGCTCAAAAACACTCACAGGTGTCTCTCAAACAGAGGGTCTTTTATGAACAACAGAACAGAAAAATAAAGTTAAGACATCATATTTTGCTTTCATTATGACCAAAGGTGGGCGGATGAACGCTAGGGAGCGCTTAAGCGCTATTCCGCTTACAGTGGACCTAAACTTTTTGTCAGCGTTTTTGTGAATTGACTAACTTTTATAATTCATAAGCGGATTTGTGCTATTTTTATTTAAAATGCAGTACCGCTAATAACTAATTATCTATCAGTAAAAACCAATAAACTTATTTACAAGCTCTTATGCTGCTTGTTTTATATTTTTCCCCACCGTAAACAGCAGAGGAGGAAAGGGTGTGAGGGTGAGGGGGGCAGAGCTGAGAACAGACTCGGCTCTACCATGTAGGTAAATGCCTGGGGGTCCCATTTCAGCAGTGGCCCCGGCCCCGCCTCGCCCCGTGCAGTCACCTACATCACTAACATTGATCCTGCTTGTTAATGTACATTTAACATAAAAATAATCAGTGGTGGGCAACGCTAATCCAAAAATTAGTTCCGCTATTTCTAAAGCACTAATTAATTTATTTAGGTCCGCAATTTCAAAAGCACTAATGTCTTATGAAAATTAGGGGAAGCTAATTCTAATCCGCTAATTAAATTCAACAATTGGTAGCAGCAAGTTATGCAATATTTGCACTACACTGCCAACTAGCAGTGCATGAACTGTTATACAGTAAGTTGTTTGAGTTTCAGAGTATTTAGTTTGGTTCTCTTCAACAGGTTTCACAAGGACAAAATGTACCCATTCCAAAGTCTGTTAGCTAAACTGCTGACATATTTGGCTGTTTTTTTTTTTCTTCTTTTGTTACTTTTAGTACCACTAGATCGCATGTGTCAAACTCAAGGCCCGTGGGCCAAATCCGGCCTACCATAACCGTTTCTGTGGCTCTCTACACCCTAGAACTTCAAGATAACAGTTGTAAGCATGTTGCTCTCAGGTGGTGGGTCCCCATCCCTACACTCCCTGGTCTCTCTGTTAATTGTCTTGCTTATCTCCTCCATTTTGTTGTCCAGGTGTTTGTGATTGTCATGCTGTGTGTTCATGTACCTGTATATAAAGTCAGGGATTTTTTAATTGATAAAGCTCTGTATATGTTGTATAACACAATCATTGTTCCACATTTAATCTATTGTATTGAGGTTTGGGGAAAAGCGTGCAAAACAATTACAAAGCCTGTTTTTATTTTACAAAAGAGAGCTGTAAGAGTAATCACCAGAAAACATTTCAGTCACCCATCAAACACCTTGTTTCTTCAGCTAAATTTATTGAAATTCCAGGAATTGGTAGAATATAGTATTTTATCAGTTATGTATAGGGCTCATAATAACACATTACCTTTAAATATCCAAAGAAATTTAGACAAAGTTATTACAATCTTAAAGGGACAGATATTCATCAAACCACAATTCAGAACCAGCTTAAAGGGACGGTCTACCTCAATTCAGGGAGTTGGATTGTGGAATGTTCTGGAGAGTGATGTTAAAAATGCAAAATCAATTCATTCATTCATTCATTCAACCTTTATTTATACAGGCTAGCCTCGTTGAGTCACGGGGACTCATTTACAAGAGGGACCTGTCTCACTCACACCAAACAACCATCCACTCTCACACTCACACCTAGGGTCAATTTAGAGTCACCAATCAGCCTAACAAGCATGTTTTTTGGTCTGTGGGAGGAAACCGGAGTACCCGGAGGAAACACACGCATGCACGGGGAGAACATGCACACTCCACCCAGAAAGGCCCCGGACCGGGATTTGAACCGGCAACCTTCTCGCTGAGAGGCAGCAGCTCTACCAGTTGTGCCACCGTGCTGCCCAATGTATACATTTAAGAAAAAGGTCGAAAAGGACTTGCTCAAAAACTATATATGATGTAGCTTAGTGTGTTTGTGTATTACACTTATGTTGTACTTATGATGTAGCTTAGTGTGTTTGTGTATTACACTTATGTTGTACTTATGATGTAGCTTAGTGTGTTTGTGTATTACAGTTAGAAAAATTAAGTAGAGTTATTCATTTTGTGATGTAGTTTGAAGGTTATCATTGGTTGAACAAACTGTGAAATAAGGGGCAGATATAATAAGATTTCATCTTCTTTCTGCTCCTTTCATTTTATCCTACTTGTATTCTTCTATCTGATGAAACTGTTTTGTATTGTTCTTTTAAAATGAATGAATAAACATCAAATCAAATCAACGGCCCAGTCAGAGTCCAGAACCTGAACCTGAAACCTTCAGAGAGCTGAGCAGAAACCTCAAAGAACTGAAGCAACAATGGAAAGTGGGTCAGAACTCCTCCAGAACCAGGAGAGAGACTGATGAAGTCCTGCAGACTGATGAAGTCAGAGAACCACAGAGGATTCTGCTGCTGAAGGAGGTTCTGTTGGGTCAGAGGCACAATTAAGCTGAGGTTAAATTTTAATGATTTTAGAACTTGTTAAAGATCATCCATCCAGCTAACTGTCTATCCATCCATCCATTCAGCTAAAAGTCTATTCATCCTTGTATCTGATGAAACTGTTTTGTATTGTTCTTTTAAAATGAATGAATGAACATCAAATCAAAAATAAGTCTGTATCTCTGTGTTTATCATTGTCCTGGCATTGTCTCCTCCTGTTGCCTCTGTCTCCTGAGTTCCTTGTGATTCCCTGAGTATGTAAGTTTGCTGCCTTGCGGACGCCATTTTGAAGAGTCCTAATGGTGAACTACTTTTTTAAATCCAGCAGATTTGACCATTTCGTGAAACTCTCAAGCTCAGAAAAACTTGTGCTATAACGTCAGCTATGAAATATATTTTTTCTCAGCAAAGAAATAATTGTTTTACCGTGTTTTGTTGTAAAATCCTGGCTTCTTTGGCTGTCGCGGACGCCATTTTGAAGAGTGCTAATGTGGCGAAATTCTATTTTTAAATACAGACGCGTCGCGTAGGCCCTGAGAAACATCCATAAGTTCACCCTCCATGTTAAAAAGTCTTCGTCTGACTCTTCAAAAACAAGCAATAAGGCTCCAGAGTAACACACTGGCTGCTAACTGCTATAGAGAGAGCACACACCAAGAGACTGAGGGGGACGCTTTTTTGTGACGGACCACATCCGGCGCTGCTCGTAAATACGTTATTTCGTTTTTACTGATAGATATTTAGTTATTAGCGGTACTGCATTTTAAATAAAAATAGCATAAATCCGCTTATGAATTATAAAACTTAGTCAATCCGCTGTAAAGCTAACAGATTATTTAGCTACGCTACAAGCGGATTAGCGCAACAGCGCTCCCTAGCGGTCGGAGGCCCACCACTGAAAATAATTATAGTTACGATGAAAACGATCATTAAATACGCAATAAAAAAACGGTCGATTTCTTTATCCCCCTACTAAAAATGGACTATTCCATGTTGATGACAACTTCCGGGTCAGTCGTGAACTCGAGGGCTAGTTCTGTGGCTAGCTGGTTGTGCTGGGTACTTGGATAAATCCGCAGACAACCCCGCTGTTTCAAGCCAAATTAACGTGGCCGGATGATTTTATTGTGTGTTTTGTGATGACCATTCGACGGTGAGTCGTTATTTTCATGTATTTTAGTTACTTTTCATTAAATCTGTTGACTACCTATAGACGCTAACTCTGTGTCTGCCGGCTGGTTGTGCTGGGTTACTAATGGATAATCCGTAGAGAACCCCGCTGTTTCAAGCCAAATTAACGTGGCCGGATGATTTTATTGTGTGTTTTGTGTCGACCATTCGACGGCGAGTCGTTAGTTTCATGTATTTGGGTTACTTTCATGTATAAATGCGGTGGCGACACACACGTGTATTTGAGATTTAAACGTGGTTTTAGGGATTAAAAGATAATTCTATTTTTTGTTAATTTCGTGGCCCAATAGAATATATGTACGTAAAGTAAATGGTAAATGGAGCTTATTTATATAGCGCTTTCCAGCCCCATGTGAGGAGCCCCAAAGCGCTTTACAATACCAGCCATCCACCCATTCATTCACACATTCATACACCGGTAGTGGTAGCCTGCCTTGCAAGGCGCCATCCAGACCTACCGGGAGCAACTCGGGGTTAAGTGTCTTGCCCAGGGACACAACGACACATGGTGGGCGGATGCGGGATTCGAACCTCCAACCTTCCGATCGAGGGTCGACTGCCATTACCACTGTGCCACGGCCGCTTGTTATCACTTTCGGTAAAACAAATTTTTAAATCCAGCTCATTTCACAATTACGTTCATTTATTAAGGAAAAGTTCAGCTCAGACATATATTTGCTATAATTTTTATCAAACAAATAATTGTTTTTAAGTGTTAATCTTCTTAAAAGCCTTGCTGTGTGCTCCTGTAGCAGACATTTGCAGCAGAGCTAAACGTAGGTGCGACCTATACATCAGTGCGACCAATCTAGGGATTTTTCCAATCTATTGGTGATACCGGTAATTGGACAATGCGACCTATACACAGGTGCTGTGGTGTATTAGTAAGGTAAATTGCCTCATCTCTCTCTCACCCAGTAGGAGGAGCCAGCGAGTTGTTCCCCAGGTTTTCCATGTGGAGAAGAAGTGTTCGTGTGTGATTTCATTCATTCGGTTTTCTGGTTTTGGCGCTCGAAGGATTAAAGTCAACTGCTTGCAAATCAGTTTGTTTCTCCTTCTTCACACGCTACAGTGGTGACCCTGCGACGTGAAATATGTCAAGACCAAACGAGGATGTTGTTTCTTCTTCGGACCCTGCCGCCGCGACGTCTGCCCAGCTGTTATAGCCGACCCCAGCCGACTTTGCTCCCGCAGCGAGTGTTAAGCTCCCGGAGTTCTGGCAAAGTGACCCGGTTTCGTGGTTCCAGCACATCGAGGCACTCTTTCGCCTCCGAGGCGTGAACGCAGATGAAACCAGGTACTTCTTGGTCGTGTCGGCTCTGGATATGCAGTCAACCCGCAAAGCCATGCCGCTGCTGCGCGACCCGCCACACGTGGGCAAATATGGCGCCCTCAAAGAGTTTCTGCTTCGACGGTACACTTTGACTTCAACTGAGAGGGCTGATAAACTGCTATCCCTGCCTGGTTTGGGTGACGGCACGGCTGTGAGCATGATGGACAAAATGCTGTCGCTACTTGGTTCAGACGATGGGGGGTTCCTGTTCCCGCACATTTTCTTGCGCCAGCTTCCGTCGCAAGTGAGGGCTACTTTGGCTAATTCCCCTTGTTTATCTACCGGTGATTACCGGGGTTTGGCGGAGGAGGCCGACCGGGTCCTGCTGGCTACCAGACGGTTCGTGGTGCAGAGTACGTCGGTGGAGCCCGAGCAGACGGAGATGGAGGAGCCAGCGGTGGTTTCAGCTGTTGGCGCGTGAACTCGGCGGGGGAGCTCCCTTTGTTTCTACCACCGGAGGTTCGGCAACAAGGCCAAGCGCTGCATCCCACCATGCACGTTCGGGGTGTCGGGAAACGAGGAAGCCGGCGCTCAGTAGCAGCTGTGGGCGCTGGCGAGCAAGGTGAGCTGCTCTTCGTCACAGACTCCCTGTCAGGACGTCGTTTTCTGGTTGACTCTGGTTCCCAGAAGAGTTTGGTCCACCCTGTTGGACCTGAATTAGCAGGCCGAGGCAGTGGCCCACTGCTAACTGCTGCTAACGGTTCTCCCATTGGAACTTTTGGCACTAGACGGGCAACAGTTTCTTTCCATGGTCGTGAGTTCGAGTGGGACTTTGTTGTTGCCTCAGTGACTGTTCCTATTATCGGTGCAGATTTTTTATGTGCTCATGGACTGTTAGTAGATGTTGCTAACCGCAGACTTATTGACGCTGTAACTTTTGCAACTTTCCCATGTGTGTCTGGGGGGGCTGGGCCGCTAACTCATGCTAATGTTTTAGTTTCAGGTGATGTTTTTCAAGGTTTGTTGGCAGAATTCCCCTCTTTAACTACACCTGCTTTTTCTTCTTCAGAAACTAAACACGGGGTCGAGCATTTCATCCCTACTACGGGACCGCCCGTTTTTGCACGTGCACGCCGCCTCGACGCTGTTAAACTGGCCATCGCTAAAGAGGAGTTTGGTACCATGGAGAGGTTGGGTATTGTTAGACGCTCTAACAGCCCGTGGGCCTCCCCCCTTCACATGGTACCAAAAGCAGACGGGTCGTGGCGCCCATGTGGCGATTTTCGCCGTTTAAATAACGTGACGACGCCTGATCGCTACCCCATTCCGCACATTCAGGACTTTTCTGTTCGGTTGTCGGGTGCTTCCATTTTTTCTAAGGTGGATCTGGTGCGCGGCTACCATCAAGTCCCAGTGCAGTCCAGCGATGTACCTAAAACTGCAGTAATCACCCCCTTTGGGCTTTTTGAGTTCCTCCGCATGCCGTTTGGACTAAAGGGGGCAGCACAGACTTTTCAAAGGTTGATGGACTCCGTGTTGCGTGGCCTCAATTTTGTGTTTGTCTATCTGGACGACATTTTGGTGGCCAGCTCGTCAACCGAGGAGCACCTGTTGCACCTGAAAGAAATTTTTCAGCGCTTGGATGCACATGGCTTGATCATTAATCCGGTCAAGTGCCAGTTTGGTTTACCGGTGATCGACTTTTTAGGTCATCGTATTTCCGCGCAGGGTGCAGTTCCATTGCCTGCCAAGGTACAGGCGGTGGCAGAGTTCCCACGTCCTCTGGTGGTAAAAAAGTTGCAGGAGTTTTTAGGCATGGTGAACTTTACAACAGGTTCATTCCCAATGCAGCCCATCTCCTGCAGCCTCTCTACGAGGCCCTGCGCTCGAGACCGCGAGTTGTTGGCGCTGTTCTTAGCTACACGGCATTTTCGTTTTTTTGCTGGAGGGTCATTCGTTTACGGCTTATGTGGACCACAAACCACTCACGTTTGCCATGTCTAAAGTTTCGGAGCCCTGGTCAGCGCGTCAGCAACGGCACTTGGCGGCCATTTCAGAGTTTACAACGGACGTCCGCCATGTGGCCGGAAAATCCAACTCAGTGGCGGACTGTCTGTCACGGGTACTCGTTTGTCCTGTGCTCCTCGGGGTAGATTTTTCTGCCATGGCCGCTGACCAACCGGGAGACGCTGATATAACTGCCCTTCGTGCCGGCGTTTCAGGGCTTAAGCTAGAGGAGGTCAAATTGGGAGAGGGCGGTCCTTTGATCCTGTGTGACGTTTCCACAGGCCGGACACGCCCAGTGGTTCCATCAGGTTGGCGCCGCCGCATTTTTGACTCTGTTCACTCTCTCTCGCACCCAGGTGTGCGCGCGTCTGTGAAACTAGTCAGCGCACGTTTTGTGTGGCCTGGTTTACGCAGAGAGGTGAGGAGTTGGGCAGCGGCTTGCGTGGCTTGTCAGCGTGCCAAGGTGCACCGGCACACTAAGGCACCACTGGAACCATTTCCCATTCCAGCCAAGCGTTTTGACCACGTGCATGTGGACTTAGTTGGTCCCCTGCCCCCATCACGGGGTTTCACACACCTGCTTACAGTGGTTGACCGCACAACCAGGTGGCCGGAGGTCGTTCCTCTTTCTTCCACAACTACCTCCGACGTGGCTGGTGCGTTCCTCTCCACTTGGGTTGCCCGTTTTGGTGTGCCCTCGGACATCACTTCAGACAGAGGTCCCCAGTTTATTTCAGGGCTCTGGTCCGAGATGGCGCGCTCCTTGGGGGTGCAGGTGCATCGCACTACCGCCTACCACCCTCAGGCTAACGGGTTGGTTGAACGTTTCCATCGGTCTCTTAAGGCGGCGTTACGTGCTGCGCTTACAGACGTTGGCTGGGTGGAGCGTTTGCCGTGGGTGCTGCTTGGGTTGCGATCAGCTCCTAAGGAGGACCTCAACGCTTCATCAGCCGAGTTGGTTTTTGGTCAGCCTTTACGTATCCCAGGGGAGTTTTTGTTAGACGTTGCCGCTCCACGTTTCCCCGAAGCGGTGGACCCCTATTCGCAGAGTAGTTTTTTGGTTCCGGGTCCTGTGCACCATTGTTTCCCGCAGGCGTTTGTGCCCACAGCACTCCAGTCTGCCCGTTTTGTTTTTGTGCGACGTGACGCCCACCGTTCGCCCCTCCAGCCTCCGTATGACGGGCCGTTTCGGGTGCTCGAAAGGGGCGCGAAAAGTTTTGTTTTAGACATGGGTGGGCGTAGAGAGCTGGTTACAGTGGACCGCCTGAAGCCAGCCTATGTGTTGGCTGATGAAGAGGTGTTGCCGGCTCAGGTTCCTAGACGCGGCCGCCCTCCTGCTCGACCCCATCTTCCGTTTTCTCCCCCCAACTGTGTTCCTCCACCTGTGGCACAAAATGTTGTTCCTACGGGTGCCAGCTGTTTCTCCGCCCCCGAGTCGACGCAGTCGGTTCGGCAGGTTGATTAGGCCCCCTGTGAGAGACTGATATGTTTTGTATTTGCCCTTCTGGGTGTTCGGGGGGGGGGCTGTGTGGTGTATTAGTAAGGTAAATTGCCTCATCTCTCTCTCACCCAGTAGGAGGAGCCAGCGAGGTGTTCCCCAGGTTTTCCAGGTGGAGAAGAAGAAGTGTTCGTGTGTGATTTCATTCATTCTGTTTATGGTTTTGGCGCTCGAAGGATTAAAGTCAACTGCTTGCAAATCAGTTTGTTTCTCCTTCTTCACACGCTACAGTGCGACCTATACACAAGAAAATACTGTATTTTTTTCTAGAAAGATTCCTCTGTAGGGTTAATTTATAGTTTTAAACCTAATAAACTTTTGCCTATCAGCAGACACAATACAGCTGTTTATCTTTCTGCTGCTCCCTTCTGCAGGAGTGGCCACTGCAAGCAAACTTCACATGAAAATTTTGCAAGTTGTTTAATTCTGGATGCAACCAGGGTTCAAAACCTGCAGCCTCAGGATTACAAGACCACAGCACTGACCACTCAGACACCACAGCCCCAGCCTACCCAATACAGAGTAATGCAAGTCTATGATCTCTCCCAGTCATTAAAGGCATGTAACACACAGCACAGTCTACTTCAACAAAAGTTCAATGAGCAATCTGCTGGGTTGTCAGCAGAAGCCTATAGACATTTACATCATAGACTGGACCTTGTTCTATAAACAACAAATTGTTCACATGGGGAAGATGTGACAACACTCCACAAAGAAAATCTTTTAAAATACTCAAAGATGAGTGGAAAGAGCAAGAAGAGATCTTCAACTCTAGCAAAAGAACAAAATGGATCATTTCAAAAGATAACAGCATGAAGCTCAAGGGGAGAATATCTGATACAACATACAGGTCCCACCAGGAAACTATGAGGGCTGCTGAAGATCTTCATCAAACGGTGCTCGACCATCACACACAGAATGAACAGATGCAGCGCCTGAAACAACCTGAAGGTAATGTTCTTAATGTCACAAGGAGAAACACTGAACTGGAAGTCCATGCAGGATGGACCAGGAATCCATAATGGTTCTGTCAGTCCTTGCCCTTTGGACTCTGGAAAGAAAAGTCTCTGCGTCCAGACGCAGCATCATCAGCCTCACAGAAAGATGAAGGTGCCGCTGAATTTGGATCAAGTTTGGGAGCTAAACCAGGAAGTAAAGGTCTTCAACCCAGCTTGCTCTTGACAAAAAATAAAAAAATCCTGCAAACACTGACTCTGATCAAACAAGAGTTACAATGTGGAGTCTAAGGTGTGTGATGAGATGCTTCAACATTCTTTTTCTAATAATCAAAAGTTAGACAACTACTTTATGCTTCTTATGGCAACATTTACATAAAAAGGAGGATGGGGTGACCAACAATCAAACTAAAGCTTCATATTGTAAAATAATAATCAGCTTCATATTATAGATTCCCACCCCCTCTGAAATGGTTTGACCTCCGTTCCAACACCTTCCATTCAGCTCAGAACACCTGCCGCTCCCCCAGGCCGTCCTCAGACGGTCACATGTTGCTGCCGTACCTGAGCCCGAGGTGTCTGTTCACTGCAGCGGTGCAGCCGGAGCTCCTGAACAGTGGAAGTGCACGTTGAGCCATTTGGCGTCGCGGCGGTGCCACACACGAGTCTCCTCCGACTGGCAGGAGCGTGGCCGCCCCTGGCTGTCGATGTACTGCGTCAGACGGATGTAGGCGATGCAGGCGGCCTCCTCGCCAATCAGATGGACGTGGGGGTTGAGGATGGTGGTGTGCACTGGTTTGCTATTCTTACTCAGAACTAAAAGAACAGAAAGGAGGGGTTCTGAAACTGGAGACATTTTTGTAGGCAAGTTGTTATTTGAAACTGCCGTACAGGTTGAAACACGAGAAGGAAAAACTAAACGTTTAGCCAGGTAAATACTCTGTCGCATTAAAATAAACTCACAGATTCTAAAGAGTTTGAATGCTTAGACATACCCACAATTCAAAGTTATATATATAT
>JBBPBX010057061.1:0-13802 GCA_038048925.1 Garcialebias charrua | reverse complement strand
ATAAGCGGATTTGTGCTATTTTTATTTAAAATGCAGTACCGCTAATAACTAATTATCTATCAGTAAAAACCAATAAACTTATTTACAAGCTCTTATGCTGCTTGTTTTTACCTTTTTCCCCACCGTAAACAGCAGAAAGGAGGGAGGGTGTGAGGGGAAGGGGGGCAGAGCTGAGAACAGACTCGGCTCTACCATGTAGGTAAATGCCTGGGGGTCCCATTTCAGCAGTGGCCCCGGCCCCGCCTCGCCCCGTGCAGTCACCTACATAACTAACATTGATCCTGCTTGTTAATGTACATTTAACATAAAAATAATTATAGTTACGATGAAAACGTTCATTAAATACGCAATAAAAAAAACGGTCGATTTCTTTATCCCCCTACTAAAAATGGACTATTCCATCTTGACAACTTCCGGGTCATAGTTGAACTCAGGGGCTAATTCTGTAGCTGGCTGCGCTCGGTGTCTTCATAAATCCGTAGAAAACCCCGTTGTTTCAAGCCAAATTAACGTGGCCGGATGATTTTATTGAGGGTTTTGTGTCGACCACGCGACGGTGAGTCGTTATTTTTATGTATTTTAGTTACTTTTCATTAAATCTGTTGACTACCTATAGACGCTAACTCTGTGTCTGCCTATTGGTAGTGCTGGGTTACTAATGGATAATCCTTAGAGAACCCCGCTGTTTCAAGCCAAATTAACGTGGCCGGAGGAGTTTATTGAGGGTTTTGTGTCGACCATTCGACGGCGAGTCGTTAGTTTCATGTATTTTAGTTACTTTTCATTAAATCTGTTGACTACCTATAGACGCTAACTGTGTCTGCCTGTTACACCGGTAGTGCTGGGTTACTAATGGATAATCCTTAGAGAACCCCGCTGTTTCAAGCCAAATTAACGTGGCCGGAGGAGTTTATTGTGTGTTTTGTGTCGACCATTCGACGGCGAGTTGTTAGTTTCATGTATTTTGGGTTACTTTTATGTATAAATGCGGTGGCGACACACCCGTGTATTTGAGATTTAAACGTGGTTTTAGGGATTAAAAGATCATTCTATTTTTTGTTAATTTCGTGGCCGAATAGAATATATGTACGTAAAGTATTAAATAAATCCTTTGATTTTTGTAATTTCATCCTTTTAGGATCATTTTTGTTACTTTTCAGTTGGCAGTGTAGTGCAAATATTGATAACGCTGCCGGCTATATATAAATATATATATATATATATATATATATATATATATATAAAATATAGAAATATATAAATAGCGGATTAGATTAGCTTCCCCTAATTTTCATAAGACATTTGTGCTTTTGAAATTGTGGCCTAAAAAAATTAATAAGCGTTTTAGAAATTGTGGAACTAATTTTTTAATTAGCGGTGCCCACCACTGCCCGTTAGTGTTAGCCCAGCCAAGGCTGTTTGTCCGCGTTTTCGCATGTTAGCTCGGTGTCCAGACAACATCTTAGGCTGCCAGGCGGACATCGAGGCGAGCTCCCGGCCGCCACCCGTCGGCTCCGTGTCCCCGATGGGGCGTTAGCATCCAACCGTCCATCCTACAGCAAGGCTTGTTAGAATGGCTATAGCTTGTTGCTACTCCGGTCCGGCTCGCTGTCTGCTGCTTCACGCGGTCAACAGCGTTGTTTTGCATCACCCATCCGTTCCTCCACAAAACCACCATGCAGCTCCAGATCATGTATCCGAGCGCAGGAACCTCTGATCGGACAAAGCCGGCTGTCAAGGCTGGAGCTAACTGGCTAAGGCTAAACTCATGGGCACTGCCGAAAATTGACTGCCGAAAGCTGGCGTAAAACTGTCGGAAACTGCCGCAAACTTGGTAAATTTGCTTAAAAATTAATAATTATGTATTAATATTCCATCCATCCATCCATCCATTTTCTTCCGCTTATCCGGGGTCGGGTCGCGGAGGTAGCAGCCTAAGTAGGGAGGCCCAGACTTCCCTCTCCCCAGCCACTTGGAGCAGCTCCTCTGGGGGAATCCCAAGGCGTTCCCAGGCCAGCCGAGAAACATAGTCCCTCCAGCGTGTCCTGGGTCTTCCTCTGGGTCTCCTCCCGGTGGGACATGCCCGGAACACCTCACCAGGGAGGCGTCCAGGAGGCATCCTAACCAGATGCCCGAGCCACCTCAACTGGCTCCTCTCGATGTGGAGAAGCAGCGGCTCTACTCCGAGTCCCTCCCGGATGACTGAGCTTCTCACCCTATCTCTAAGGGAGAGTCCAGACACCCTGCGGAGAAAACTCATTTCAGCCGCTTGTATCCGAGATCTCGTTCTTTCGGTCACAACCCAAAGCTCATGACCATAGATGAGGGTGGGAACGTAGATCGATCGGTAAATTGAGAGCTTTGCCTTTCGACTCAGCTCTCTCTTCACCACGACAGACCGGTACAGCGCCCGCTTCACTGCGGACGCTGCACCTATCCGCCTATCGATCTCACGCTCCAGTTTTCCCTCACTCATGTATTAATATTAATAATTATTATTTATAAAGCCATTTAAAACAACCACAGCTGCAAGAAAGTGCTGTACACATAAAATCAAGAACACACACAAAATATATATATATATATATATTTTTTTAAATTTCATATTTTTATTAATTTCATATTTTTATTAATATGATTCGTTCGTAAAGTCGGAACGTCGTAGGTCGAGGCCTTCGTAAGTCGGGGACCACCTGTATTTTAAATAATGTTTCTAAACTCGTGATTTCAGCTCCCTACCTCCTCTGCGGTTTGCCACCTGCAAGCGTTCTTGGACACGCCCACTTCTCGGCTCTGCACGCTGAACAGCGGATCAACTGATCAGCTGCAGCAGGAAGTTTATCCTGCAGTAAGAGCTGCACAAAGGTGCAGCAGGTGCTAAATAATTTAAAATAAAAATCCATGCCAGTCGTGCATCTCTTCCATTAGTCAGCCAACTGTGTGTCATGTCCAATCTTATTTTTTTTATTTATTTTTTATTTTTATTTTTTACATTTTTGGGCTCTAGTAGCCTTTATTGTAGAGGGAGAGGGCGAAACGGGTAGAGAGAAGGGAGAGACACTGCAGAAACAGCTCGTCGGGTCTGGGACGCGAACCCGCGACGCCTGCAGAGAGGCTCAGCCTCAATATGTGCCGCGCGCTTATCCCCCACAGCGGCGGCACAATGTCCAATCTTATTTTGCAAAAACTGCGATAGAGCGAGTCCACGATAAACGAACCACGAAGCAGCGAGGGACAACTTCAGTTATTTTCAGTTGCTACATTTAAAGTACCCATTTAAAGGTTGCATTTAAAGGTTTTTCGTTAACCCACAAGCCCAGGTTGTGTCAGGAAGGACGTCTGGCATAAAACAATTGCCAAATATTTAATGCAAGTTTGCTCGCTGTGGCGACCCCTGAAGCCAAAAGAAAATTGTTGTTGCTGGCCAGAATGGCATGGACTCATATTTTTAACCACAAGGTGATTTAGATCTAAAACTTTTAACATGAAAGCTGGTGCTATTCACCCCTTCAAGGAATGCAAGGCCTTTAATTTGATTTGTTCTGACAAGTGCTGTCATTTCATTTGTTCACACAATACAGTATATATAAAAATTGATATTAACATGACGATCGATTCAGTCAGGAACCAAAACTAACACAAGTATATAAAGACAAAGCCTTTCAGTGGAAAACATGAAGTAAATCAATTACATTACAACACGTTCATTCAGTTACTCATGCACGAACTGCAAAAAAATGCTTCGTGATTTGATTCCATAAATAAAAAAATACATTTGAACACTGAAATGAGGTTAAGTGGAATAAAATGAGACAATAATGCAGGTATTTTCTGCAGAGTTATTTTTTAAACTAGAGGTTTCATCCAGTTAACACCAATTTTAACATTTGCATTTGCAGTTTTTAAAACTTCCTTTCAAATTAAAGTGTTTCACACTGAGTGTGCACATTTTTACTTCAAATATAGACATAACAAAATAGAGACTCTTATTAGTTTTTTTTCTTTCTTGCTGTTAAAACAAAAGCATCAAACGGTACATTGTGCACATCCAATATTTTTTAACAAACCACAAGAGCAGAAGCTCTTTCAGACGTGGACAGATGACTCTTTACAACATTTTCCTTTGCAGAAATACTCAAGCGTGACTCTGGTCATTGGGTCTTGTTGCACTGCGGTGACATGAAAGCAGCATCCCTTTCAAAGCTTGTAAAAAAACACGACATGGCTCCAGTTTCCTCAAGTCAACGAAAACTAATGAGGCTTTCTGTTTCCTGACACCTTTGCTTACAAGCTTGTTAAAAAAAGACATGTTACCCTGAACACCTGATCCTCCCTGGATTCTTCTTGAAACTTCAGCTTGCATCAATTTCTGCTTCATCCATCCATTATCTTTACCTGCTTCATCTTTTCCGGGTCACAGGGGTCACTGGTGCTCGTGTCCAGCAGGCACTGTGCGAGAGGTTTTGCTCAGTTCTAAGGCTCTTCTACTCAAATCGTTCATATTGGCCTGGCAGCCAGCCCTAGGAAAAGTCCTGGCGTTTCCCAATATCGGTCAAGATAGGTCAAGATTGAGAGCTTCAGATCTTCCTGGAATATCTTGTAAAAAGAGCTCCTGACCTTGACCTGGTTTTAAACATCTGTTATGTTCATGGCAAATACCAATGCAGACATGTTCCTGTTTTTAGTTTTCTACACTGCTTTATAATCTAGCTGGGATTTTTTTTTTTTTTCACTACTTTCCCTTTTGACTGTCCTTTTGGTTATTTTGTTTTGATTTAAAAAAGAAAAAAAGAAATTTAAATGTGTATGCCTCTTTTTGACTGTTTAGTGTTGTTGTTGTTATCCACAGTTGTCATCATTATTTAAAAAGCCAGGCCTGTCTTGTAAATGAGTCCCGGAGGCTCAATGAGATTAACCTGCATAAATAAATGGTTGAATGAATGAAATACATAAAAAATTCTGCTAGTTTCCACATTTTGTGACCATTTCTGCTTCTTTCAGCCTAACTTGGTAAACGTTTTCTTTCTGCTTTCTTCTGTTAACTGAAGCTTGTTCTTACTTTTCAGCTAGCTTTTTAGCATTTTTAGCACATTTCAGCGGTTTTCAGATTAATTCCATTTTTTGTTGTAATTTCTGTGACTTTCAGCCTAATTCACTTATTTCTGCTAATTTCAGCTTATTATGCTACTTTCAGCACATTTCTGCCAGTTAAAGTTATTTCAGCTACTATTTAACCATTTATGCTAGCTTTTTCAGCTAATTCCAATCATTTTAGTTTATTTCAGCTCTTTCCAATTCCTTCTAGTAGTTTAAGCTTCTTTCTGCCTTTTCAGCTTTTTTCCTGCTAATTTCAGCCATTTTTTTAGCTAATTTCATATTTTGTACTGCTCATTTAAACCCATTTCAGCAAATATGTGACCATTCTGCTTTATTCTGCTAATTTAGACTTGTTTTTCTGTTTTTCAGCAATAAGTATTCACATTTCATATACAATTTCTCTACTTGCATTAACATTCAATAACAGATTTAATGTATGTACATAATAATTTACATATATTAGAGATTATTAATCTGATTGTGCTTTTTCTGTGTCGGTGACCACAATAAATAAACCTCATTTGTTTTTCAGATGAAGGTACATAAACTAACTTGTTATTTTTTATGTGTTCAGTATTCTTTGACTTCCTTTTCCACCCTGAGGCAGCCATGTTTTGTTCTAGTCTTGTTTTTAAATTCTACGTTGCATGAATAATTTTTAAATGCCATAAAAGTCTCATTTGATTGAAGAGGCCACAATCCCATTTTGGCATGAAATGTTTTTGTTTCTAACAGCCAGAGGGGAAGCTGTTTAGTCATGACTAAAAACACAAATGACGCTTAAATTTCAATCCCGTTGACTAAATACATCTTGGTAGATGAGTAGTATCCGTAAAGAAAAAGTTTAGTCTAGTATTTATTATTTAATTCACATATTTGTGCTCAACCTAAATAGGAAAAATGATTTACATTTAATGATGTCACCAAAGTAAATCCAAATCAACAGTTGATATTAAAACAACACTGCAATGCTTGTTATTTTCAGTCATAACAGCCACGTTTTCTATTGTTCTTCGCATCTACAGGAAACGGAAAGGCCCAGAAAGGCTCGACACAATGAGCTTGGTATCCAGTGAATGAGTCTGAAGTACCCATCAGTGCAAGCAGAGCAGCTGCTGCGTTGGGATCCAGGCGAAGCTGTTTAAAAAAACCTTTTTATGAACACACGGGAAGAAGATGCTATTGAATCAGAAAGTAAATGCTCGTTTTGATGCACATATATAAGGATATGCACTAGGAAATATGCTAAACATTACGCTATATATATTTTTTTTGTTCATTTCAAATTTAAAACACAACAGAATATATTTACAAAACCATATTAAGAAGAAGAAAAAAAACTAATTTTAAATGAAAGGAAGCAGAAGAAGAAAAAATCTTATATCTGCCCCTTTTTAAACAAAATCAATTCAAACCATCAATTTTAAACAATAATTATCCATGAACCAATTTTGTAACTTATTACAATTCACAAATACATGTACCGTAAAAACCGGACTATGTAAGAATTAGAGGAGGAGGTCAATATTAATACTGACCTCTTTACCTTAATTAATTTACTTATTCAGATTGAATAGTAAATTCACGGATTCTGTTCTTTTTCAGTTTACCCAATATTTCTGTGATCTTTATGATGGATAAATACACAAAGCCATTAAGTGACAAAGACGTTAACTTAGTTTGATATGTCAAAGAGACACTATCATTTATTTAAAATAAATCAACTAAATTAACACCATTACACTTGATTGACATGATTTCACTTTCTTTCAAATTAATACGTCAGCACACTTGAATCATAACAACAGACATAAATACTAGATGTTAAACATATTTAGTCTGTGGCTCTTTAACTTAAAATAGTTTCCAGCTTAGATTGAGAGGGGAAATATTAGGAGGAAAGATTTAAGAAGAATTGGGAGGTTAAGAGAGGAAGTTTATCTTGCATTTATGAAACCAGATGACACTCTTCCGTACGCGTCCAGCTAAGATATCATCACACCTCCAGTAAGCAAACAGCTGCTCCTTTACCTTAAGACGTCCGCCTTGGTTCTGGCAAAGAGCTGTGGTCAGCCTTGGACTGACGAGTCGTCGGTCCCGCAAGTCCAAGCTGGACTCCAGACGTGTTTACCTTGTCGGTGTCGGTGATACTCGCTTTCGTCGGCAGAAGCCGTGACAGTCGTGGTTTCTTGGCTCAAGATAATTTATTCCAGGAAGGAATAACAAAGTTTGAGAGCTCTGCTCCTTAAAAATGGACCCATAACAACATGTTATCAGTCCCAGCTGGATGACGAAGGTCGTTAGCTCTTGACCAAGCGTACCACAGCCCTTTGGGAAGGTTCACATCTCTTTCGAAGCTCCCAGCAAACTCTGAAGCGTTCTCGCACAGTTAGAACTTAAAAAGTAGGAACAAAGAGAGGAGTGAACTTGCCTATCAGGCCCAAGGTTACAGCCAGAGCAGAGAGAGATTTGTTTAGGGAAAGGCACAGCAAGTTGGAGCCCTTTCATGAAAACAACGGATTAAACTGTCTTCTTATTTCTAAACAAAACAGTCGGGTCTCTGTGACCCGAGATTTCCCTTTAACACAGCAGTGAACACAGTTTAACTCTCACAGAATAACACAGCTTAAAAGCACACATCATGAAAATGACAAAAGTTATTCTTTTGATCACATCAGCCTAAAATCAAAGATAGAAATAGTCTCTTTTGGTGACTATATTTATCAGATTACAGCTTAATGAATGATTTTGTAGTAAATGTCTTGCTTTACTGAGAGGTCAGTAAAGGTCATCACTGGACAGTTCAAAAACCTTAATTTGACCCTGGGTAGGTCCACTACATCTCCCCCCTTTTGGAAGCCATCGCCAGTCCTTGGGGATGGGGTCCAACACGAAAGGAAACCTTGAACTGTCTTTGATCTTGAAGTAATCCAGCAAGTGGAAAAGAAAAAATCAAAAATTATAATCCCATAAAGTTTTTTGAAATTCCATACTGTTCGGAGGTAATCCCATTGCGAAAAGCTTTTAATCCCTTGGAAAACTGAGTCTGTTAACTCTTGGCAAACAAAGTCTGTGATCCTTTGGGAAACAAAGTCTTATAATCCACAGCGGTAATTCCACAGCAGTAATTCCACAACGATTAGTTTTGTTGATTGATCAGCAACAATTGTTTTCATAATCAGCATGTAGAGGGGATCCCTCGATTGACGCAGAGGAGGCGACCCTTGGATGAAGGTTGAAGACCAAGCGTTGGAGCTGCAGGTCCCCACATCGAAGGTTGTTGGCTGGTTGGTTTCCAGTCAGTGCCACTCTGGTTCTATGTGTCATGCAATTATGTGGTTTTTAAGGTGGGCTTATGATTGGGATTTTACATTAAGCCTTACCTATATGCACCTGGTATGTAAGCTATCATGGTTTAGATCAGCTACAATTACCAATTAAGGGGTGGATCAAATCTATAAATTAGGTATAGGGATCTGTACCTATAGAATTTTGGAGGGCTTCTGTAACGAAGGCCTCTAATTCCAAACTATTCCTCCATTCATTACTTAGTTTAGGTTAAACTAAAATAGAAAAATGAAATATAGTTTGATCTAAATGTCTGTTGTCTTTTAGACGCACGACGTAGGATTTGGTATTCCTAATAAATTTTGAAGTCTATGAGTGTACGCAGTATTTTTGCTCATTTGAATGTCCAGCGTATTAAACACCGAAGAGTATTATTTATGGATTTTTTCCCATATTTTTAGACTCATTTTTCGCTCTGATTCTTCGTTTTTCATTTTTGGCGAAAATGGTGCAGTACCAGTTTCGGCCGCTATAGAGGCGCTGTAGGCAGCAGCCAGCAGAGGACTCAGAGAGTGAAGAGGAAGAGGGGCCACTTCCAGAAGTTTCTACTTTCTGTATCCGAAAAAAGCCTCCTTTGGTCGGACTGACTCTGTCGCTGCCCGCCCCTTGCTATGGATGTAGCTGCTATTAGCTGTGAGGTTCGCTGTTTTTGTTTGCAAGATACCACTCATAAACCACACCGCGGATTTTTAAATCCAGCTGATTTCACATTTGGTTCAGCTCAGGAGCCCGTCTGCTATAGTGAGGTAAGAAATATATTTTTAAGCGTTTATTTAGCTAAATTTAAAGAAACAAAGCGTCCGGTTTGACCCGCCTGGCGCCTGCATAAAAGTCAGCGAACTTTTTTTTTTAATCCAGCTGATTTGAACATTTCGTTAAACTCAGGAGTACGTCTACTATTAAGTCAGCTCAGAAATATATTTTTTAAGCATTTATTTAGCTAAATTTAAAGAAAGAAAGCGTCCGGTTTGACCCGCCTGGCGCCTGCCTAAAATTCAGCGAACTTTTTTTTTTAAAATCCAGCTGATTTGAACATTTCGTTAAGCTCAGGAGCCCGTCTGCTATGAAGTCAGCTAAGAAATATATTTTTTCTCGCAAAGAAATAATTGTTTTACCGTGTTTCCTTGTGAAGATCTTCGTACTCGCTTGCTTCTGTCGCCGCCATCTTGATTAGGGTAAATGAGGCGCTGACGCGTCGCGTGGTGATGACGCGTATTAAACTCCGAGGCGTACTGTGTATGTTTTTTTCTTGTTTATTGTTAATAATTGGACAAAGCGGATTAAACACCGGAGCGTATTTTCCTCCGGCGAATACGGTATATGGTACTTATAATTTTCACCATAATACTGTATATATATTTTTTTTCTTCAAAAGTTCACTCTTAATCATTCTCTTAAATATAAACACAGACTTAGCCTGTTTGACATCATTATCCAGATGTTATTATATATATTAAGATATATATTAAGCAGCAGCCCAAACATGAGTCTTCATTGAGCAGATGGGTTTGAATGAATACAGAAGCATGAGATAAATCAGCAGCGTGAATAATCAGCAAATAAGTCACATATCACCAATTAAAGTGACATTACAGTGATTATCCTGGTTAGAGATTCATGAGGGGTCTGCAACCTGCGGCTCTAGAGCCACATGCGGCTCTTTGGTTCCTCCACAGCGGCTCTTTCAAGCTTTGACTAAAACTAACATAAAACTGAAGTTTATTGGTTATTTTGGTTTGTTTTGTTTTAAACGTTTATTCATTTCATTTCAATTAAAAAAACACATACTGTACAATTACAGATACAAATAAATAAAATACATATAAAATGAAAGGAGGCAGAAGAAGAATAATATCTTATCATATCTGCCCCTTCTTAACAAATCAATATAAACAATCAAATTCAAGCAATAATCATAAATAATACAACAAAAACATTAAATTGTCACAATTATTCATTATAGCTAATAGATATTAACTAACTTATATATATCTTGTCAACAAAATATTCTTGATCTTTTTCTTAAATAAAAATAATGATTTCTCATTTTTAATATCACAGTCCAAACAATTCCATAAACTTATTCCCTGTATTGAAGTAGACCTACCCCTCAAACTGGTTCGAAACTTCGGTTTTACAAAAATATCCATTCCCTTCAAATTATAACAACTGTTCCTTTTTACAAAATATGCTTGAATATGTGGTGGTAGTATGTTATTCTGAGCCTTGTACATAATTAATTGAATATTGTAATCCACCAAATCATAAAACTTAAGTAATTTCATTTGATAAAACAAAATACTTGAAGGATGATAATAATGTTTTCTTGAGACAAGTCTTACAGCTCTTTTTTGTAAAATGAAAATAGACCGGGTTACAGTTTTACAAGCAGTGCCCCAAACACCAACACAGTAAATTAAATGTGGCAAAATAATTGTATTGTACAGCAAACATAAAGCTTTGACATTCAGCAAGTCCCTTACTTTATACAGTACTGCCATGGACTTAGATAATTTAGTTCTTACTAAGTTAACATGTTGCTTCCATGACAGTTTATCATCAATAACCACTCCTAGGAACCTTACTTCATTCACTCTGCTTATTTCAACACCATCAGTTGAGAAGGGAAAATTCACAGTGACATTTTTTTTTACTAAATATCATATAATTAGTTTTTTCAACATTCAAAGATAACTTATTTAATTTAAACCAAGTTTGTATTTTAGCAAACTCACTCTTCATTAGTTCAAACATCTGATTTAAGTCTTCACCCGAACAAAAGAAGGTAGTGTCATCAGCAAACAAAACACAATTTAGGAAATCAGACACCTTGATTAAATCATTTACATATAAAATAAACAACTTAGGTCCTAGTACTGATCCTTGAGGAACACCATATGAACACCTTATGGTTGTTACACGATCAACAAAAGAAGCAGTGGTTTTAGCTGTTTTCATGTCATTGCTATCATGTTTTGGTTGAACGTTGACCCCAAATAGCAGACCAAGGAAGTAAGGACACAAGGCAGGATAAAAGGTAAGTGATGTTTATTTACAGGTGCAGATAAAGTTACTCGAGCAGCTGAAAAGGAAGCGGGGAGAGTTGGTGAGTATATATCCATTGGTAATATGAGGATTTTGAGTCTTGAGTAGAAGAATTGAAATTCCTACTTTTGGTTTTTGTAGGAGATGGTTGGAGGAGAGTTGAAGGAGGAATTCCTGGGGTTGCAGATAGTTGATGGAGAGGATCCCGTTGGAGAGAGGAGCAGGTTGACCCAGACGGAGTAGATGGTGAAGAAGATGATGATGGGACATCGAATAATCCACAGAGGTGAAGACCCGTGGAGGAGTCAGGCCGTGGAAGGTCTGAATGGAAGAAGATGTCCCAGCACTGAAGAGGTGTCTGGCAGCTGCTTAAGTAGGTGGGTCAGCAGTCCTCCTCAGAGTGGCAGCAGGTGTGATGAACCCATGCACCCTCTGCCCGCCTCTCCAACATGGGGAGCAGGGCCTTCACCTGCTCTGCCCCTCACCTCTGGAACGCTCTACCGCCAGACCTTCGAAACACCACCTCCCTTTCTCTGTTCCAGACTGCCCTGAAAACACATCTCTTTAGACTAGCTTATCACTAACTTTACTAAATATATTTTTATTATCTTGCATTTTATAATCTTTATGTATTTTATATTTCAATGTATTCCTGTTGATGTTTGAACATGTGTTTGTTTGTTTTTACACAATCTCTGTGATTTGTTTATTGCTGTGAAGTGTCCTTGGGTGTCCTGAAAGGTGCTTTTAAATAAAATTATTATTATTTGCTACAGGCAAAAGCTTAAATGAGCAAAACCCTGGACAAAAGTTGCAAAATAATAACTAAATTAAAAGTAATAAAACTGTAGATAAACACAAACTAGCAAATCACTTTGGTAAATGTAGCAAAACTGTGACTTAAAGCTGCAGTATGTAGCTTTTTTTATGAACATATTTCTTCACTCTGTCACTACCTCCTGACAGACTGATGTTAGCCAGGTAATCTCTGAAAAAAAATTAAAAAAAATATTGTCCCCTTGCTTCTCCAGGTGGTAAATAAGCATTTCTAAAAAGAAAAGGTGACCCGCCATTTTCCAGCCAATAAAAACAGAGCTTGAATTTGAATCAGCCAATAAAAACAGAGCTTGAATTTGAAATTCAACAGACCACAAGGGGGCAGAGCCACATATGGCTCTGAGGGGGAGGGATCAGAATGCTTTGCCTGTTGAAAATATTTCTAACTGCTGCAGTTCTACAGAAACTGCATACTGAACCTTTAACTTCCAAGGACCTGGCATCCACATGTGCAAGGGTTTGGGTGTTAGGAGGTTAAAGCTAAAATCAGCAATCAGTGGCTAAAAGCTAAAATGAGTAAAATGGTAGGAAAAAGCAAGAAAACCACAGCTAAATGTGAACATGGGCAAAATGATAGCTATAGGATAACGTGTGCAAAACAGCAGTTAAAGGCTAAATGTAGCTAAACTGTGGATAAAATATACAATTTGCAACACAATAGCTAAAAGCTTAATGTAGCAAAATGCAGTTGCTCAAAGCTAAAATTAGCTAAACATTAATAAAAACCTAAAAACTGCTAATCATGGCCAAAAACGATGATTAACTAAACTGTAGTTAAAACCTCTTAGCATTCGCCTCAAAAATGCGAAAAACGCCTAAAAAAGACATACCCAAATTAAATTAGAAGCTGTTCTTGAACCGTATGGAGTACAAGCAAATGCTTGGTGTCTTTGTAAAGATAACACTTTGAATTTTTTGTTTCAGCAGTCAAATTTGTTGTATCTGTTATTATTTTGTATTTATATAAGTGAGAGCACACAGAAATCAAGCGTTTTTCTTGCCTCGCCTGAAAATGTTTATATTTGTCAAGCACCTGCAGACTGAGACAAGAAGATATAGACTGGAATTTGATATGAGCCTAAAGAGTGAAGTATTTACTATGACAGTTTCAAATTTGAAGTCAATAGCATAAAAATTGAGGATTTTGTGCCTGTTTTTGTATGTGCATGTTCAGGCGGACCTCAATAATAACCAAACATACCCAAAACTGTGCCATAATGGATAACACCTGTATATGCCAACTTCAAAAGTCTGTAACTGCTGAATACTTCAACATACTTCAGTGTGACTTCAGTGAGGGCTCTATTGAAAGCTTACATCAGGGTAACCCTGTTCCATTCCTATATTTACTCTCAAGCTGATAGAAATAACTGTAACATGTCAGGGCGCTCGTAAGTCAGGGACCACCTGTATAAATCACAAGAGAAAATTCCCCCACAGGTCCAACTGCCTTCTTAAGGCCCCAATATACCTGT